>JAHYIQ010000075.1:0-111097 GCA_030673865.1 Melipona bicolor | reverse complement strand
CCCTCTGTACCAGGAGAACGGATTTTGGCGGGAACTTGTCGTGCCACCTTCTAGATTATTATATGCTCCTGATACAAGGTTCGAAATTACAGAGGAATACACCGTCGGGATCCCGAGATATTCCCCACTGAATTCATTAAGAAAGACCTCTGTATAAGGCGAACGGCTTGTCACCGGATCTTGTCGTGCCACCTTCTCGAAGGTCATATGCTCCTGATACAATGTTCGAAATTACAAAGGAATACACCGTCGGGATCCCGAGATATTCCCGACTGAAGTCATTAGGAAAGACCTCTGTATCAGGAGAACGGATTTTGGCGGGAACTTGTCGTGCCACCTTCTCGATTATCATATGCTCCTGATACAATGTTCGAAATTACAGAGGAATACACCGTCGGGATCTCGAGATATTCCCGACTCAATTCATTAAGAAAGACCTTTGTATAAGGCGAGCGGCTTGTCGCCGGATCTTGTCGTGCCACCTTCTCGAAGGTCATATGCTCCTGATACAATGTTCGAAAGTTCAGAGGTATACACCGTCGGGATCCAGAGATATTCCCGACTGAAGTCATTACGAAAGACCTCTGTATCAGGAGAACGGATTTTGGCGGGAACTTGTCGTGCCACCTTCTCGATTATTATATGCTCCTGATACAAGGTTCGAAATTACAGAGGAACACACCGTCGGGATCCCGAGATATTCCCGACTGAAGTCAATACGAAAGACCTCTGTATCAGGAGAACGGATTTTAGCGGGAACTTGTCGTGCCACCTTCTCGATTATCATATGCTCCTGATACAATGTTCGAAATTACAGAGGAATACACCGTCGGGATCTCGAGATATTCCCGATTGAATTCATTAAGAAAGACCTCTGTATAAGGCGAACGGCTTGTCGCCGGATCTTGTCGTGCCACCTTCTCGAAGGTCATATGCTCCTGATACAATGTTCGAAAGTTCAGAGGTATACACCGTCGGGATCCAGAGATATTCCCTACTGAAGTCATTACGAAAGACCTCTGTACCAGGAGAACGGATTTTGGCGGGAACTTGTCGTGCCACCTTCTAGATTATTATATGCTCCTGATACAAGGTTCGAAATTACAGAGGAATACACCGTCGGGATCCCGAGATATTCCCGACTGAAGTCAATACGAAAGACCTCTGTATCAGGAGAACGGATTTTAGCGGGAACTTGTCGTGCCACCTTCTCGATTATCATATGCTCCTGATACAATGTTCGAAATTACAGAGGAATACACCGTCGGGATCTCGAGATATTCCCCACTGAATTCATTAAGAAAGACCTCTGTATAAGGCGAACGGCTTGTCACCGGATCTTGTCGTGCCACCTTCTCGAAGGTCATATGCTCCTGATACAATGTTCGAAATTACAAAGGAATACACCGTCGGGATCCCGAGATATTCCCGACTGAAGTCATTAGGAAAGACCTCTGTATCAGGAGAACGGATTTTGGCGGGAACTTGTCGTGCCACCTTCTCGATTATCATATGCTCCTGATACAATGTTCGAAATTACAGAGGAATACACCGTCGGGATCTCGAGATATTCCCGATTGAATTCATTAAGAAAGACCTCTGTATCAGGAGAACGGATTTTGGCGGGAACTTGTCGTGCCACCTTCTCGATTATCATATGCTCCTGATACAATGTTCGAAATTACAAAGGAATACACCGTCGGGATCCCGAGATATTCCCGACTGAAGTCATTAGGAAAGACCTCTGTATCAGGAGAACGGATTTTGGCGGGGACTTGTCGTGCCACCTTCTCGATTATCATATGCTCCTGATACAATGTTCGAAATTACAAAGGAATACACCGTCGGGATCCCGAGATATTCCCGACTGAAGTCATTAGGAAAGACCTCTGTATCAGGAGAACGGATTTTGGCGGGAACTTGTCGTGCCACCTTCTCGATTATCATATGCTCCTGATACAATGTTCGAAATTACAAAGGAATACACCGTCGGGATCCCGAGATATTCCCGACTGAAGTCATTAGGAAAGACCTCTGTATCAGGAGAACGGATTTTGGCGGGAACTTGTCGTGCCACCTTCTCGATTATCATATGCTCCTGATACAATGTTCGAAATTACAGAGGAATACACCGTCGGGATCTCGAGATATTCCCGATTGAATTCATTAAGAAAGACCTCTGTATAAGGCGAACGGCTTGTCGCCGGATCTTGTCGTGCCACCTTCTCGAAGGTCATATGCTCCTGATACAATGTTCGAAAGTTCAGAAGTATACACCGTCGGGATCCAGAGATATTCCCTACTGAAGTCATTACGAAAGACCTCTGTACCACGAGAACGGATTTTGGCGGGAACTTGTCGTGCCACCTTCTCGATTATTATATGCTCCTGATACAATGTTCGAAATTACAAAGGAATACACCGTCGGGATCCCGAGATATTCCCGACTGAAGTCATTAGGAAAGACCTCTGTATCAGGAGAACGGATTTTGGCGGGAACTTGTCGTGCCACCTTCTCGATTATCATATGCTCCTGATACAATGTTCGAAATTACAGAGGAATACACCGTCGGGATCTCGAGATATTCCCGACTCAATTCATTAAGAAAGACCTTTGTATAAGGCGAACGGCTTGTCGCCGGATCTTGTCGTGCCACCTTCTCGAAGGTCATATGCTCCTGATACAATGTTCGAAAGTTCAGAGGTATACACCGTCGGGATCCAGAGATATTCCCTACTGAAGTCATTACGAAAGACCTCTGTACCAGGAGAACGGATTTTGGCGGGAACTTGTCTTGCCACCTTCTAGATTATTATATGCTCCTGATACAAGGTTCGAAATTACAGAGGAATACACCGTCGGGATCCCGAGATATTCCCGACTGAAGTCAATACGAAAGACCTCTGTATCAGGAGAACGGATTTTAGCGGGAACTTGTCGTGCCACCTTCTCGATTATCATATGCTCCTGTTACAATGTTCGAAAGTTCAGAGGTATACACCGTCGGGATCCAGAGATGTTCCCTACTGAAGTCATTACGAAAGACCTCTGTATCAGGAGAACGGATTTTGGCGGGAACTTGTCGTGCCACCTTCTCGATTATCATATGCTCCTGTTACAATGTTCGAAAGTTCAGAGGTATACACCGTCGGGATCCAGAGATGTTCCCTACTGAAGTCATTACGAAAGACCTCTGTACCACGAGAACGGATTTTGGCGGGAACTTGTCGTGCCACCTTCACGATTATCATATGCTCCTGGTACAATGTTCGAAATTACAGAGGAATACACCGTCGGGATCTCGAGATATTCCCGACTGAATTCATTAAGAAAGACCTCTGTATAAGGCGAACGGCTTGTCGCCGGATCTTGCCGTGCCACCGTCTCGAAGGTCATATGCTCCTGATACAATGTTCGAAAGTTCAGAAGTATACACCGTCGGGATCCAGAGATATTCCCTACTGAAGTCATTACGAAAGACGTCTGTACCACGAGAACGGATTTTGGCGGGAACTTGTCGTGCCACCTTCTCGATTATTATATGCTCCTGATACAATGTTCGAAATTACAAAGGAATACACCGTCGGGATCCCGAGATATTCCCGACTGAAGTCATTAGGAAAGACCTCTGTATCAGGAGAACGGATTTTAGCGGGAACTTGTCGTGCCACCTTCTCGATTATCATATGCTCCTGATACAATGTTCGAAATTACAAAGGTGTACACCGTCGGGATCCCGAGATATTCCCGACTGAAGTCATTAGGAAAGACCTCTGTATCAGGAGAACGGATTTTGGCGGGAACTTGTCGTGCCACCTTCTCGATTATCATATGCTCCTGATACAATGTTCGAAATTACAAAGGAATACACCGTCGGGATCCCGAGATATTCCCGACTGAAGTCATTAGGAAAGACCTCTGTATCAGGAGAACGGATTTTGGCGGGAACTTGTCGTGCCACCTTCTCGAAGGTCATATGCTCCTGATACAATGTTCGAAAGTTCAGAGGTATACACCGTCGGGATCCAGAGATATTCCCTACTGAAGTCTTTAGGAAAGACCTCTGTATCAGGAGAACGGATTTTGGCGGGAACTTGTCGTGCCACCTTCTTGATTATCATGTGCTCCTGATACAATGTTCGAAATTACAGAGGAATACACCGTCGGGATCTCGAGATATTCCCCACTGAATTCATTAAGAAAGACCTCTGTATAAGGCGAACGGCTTGTCACCGGATCTTGTCGTGCCACCTTCTCGAAGGTCATATGCTCCTGATACAATGTTCGAATTTACAAAGGAATACACCGTCGGGATCCCGAGATATTCCCGACTGAAGTCATTAGGAAAGACCTCTGTATCAGGAGAACGGATTTTGGCGGGAACTTGTCGTGCCACCTTCTCGATTATCATATGCTCCTGATACAATGTTCGAAATTACAGAGGAATACACCGTCGGGATCTCGAGATATTCCCGACTCAATTCATTAAGAAAGACCTCTGTATAAGGCGAACGGCTTGTCGCCGGATCTTGTCGTGCCACCTTCTCGAAGGTCATATGCTCCTGATACAATGTTCGAAAGTTCAGAGGTATACACCGTCGGGATCCAGAGATATTCCCGACTGAAGTCATTACGAAAGACCTCTGTATCAGGAGAACGGATTTTGGCGGGAACTTGTCGTGCCACCTTCTCGATTATTATATGCTCCTGATACAATGTTCGAAATTACAAAGGAATACACCGTCGGGATCCCGAGATATTCCCGACTGAAGTCATTAGGAAAGACCTCTGTATCAGGAGAACGGATTTTGGAGGGAACTTGTCGTGCCACCTTCTCGATTATTATATGCTCCTGATACAATGTTCGAAATTACAAAGGAATACACCGTCGGGATCCCGAGATATTCCCGACTGAAGTCATTAGGAAAGACCTCTGTATCAGGAGAACGGATTTTGGCGGGAACTTGTCGTGCCACCTTCTCGAAGGTCATATGCTCCTGATACAATGTTCGAAAGTTCAGAGGTATACACCGTCGGGATCCAGAGATATTCCCTACTGAAGTCATTAGGAAAGACCTCTGTATCAGGAGAACGGATTTTGGCGGGAACTTGTCGTGCCACCTTCTTGATTATCATGTGCTCCTGATACAATGTTCGAAATTACAGAGGAATACACCGTCGGGATCTCGAGATATTCCCCACTGAATTCATTAAGAAAGACCTCTGTACCAGGAGAACGGATTTTGGCGGGAACTTGTCGTGCCACATTCTCGATTATTATATGCTCCTGATACAATGTTCGAATTTACAAAGGAATACACCGTCGGGATCCCGAGATATTCCCGACTGAAGTCATTAGGAAAGACCTCTGTATCAGGAGAACGGATTTTGGCGGGAACTTGTCGTGCCACCTTCTCGATTATCATATGCTCCTGATACAATGTTCGAAATTACAGAGGAATACACCGTCGGGATCCCGAGATATTCCCGACTGAAGTCATTAGGAAAGACCTCTGTATCAGGAGAACGGATTTTGGCGGGAACTTGTCGTGCCACCTTCTCGATGGTCATATGCTCCTGATACAATGTTCGAAATTACAGAGGAATACACCGTCGGGATCCCGAGATATTCCCGACTGAAGTCATTACGAAAGACCTCTGTATCAGGAGAACGGATTTTGGCGGGAACTTGTCGTGCCACCACCTCGATTGTCATATGCTCCTGATACAATGTTCGAAATTACAAAGGAATACACCGTCGGGATGCCGAGATATTCCCGACTGAAGTCATTAGGAAAGACCTCTGTATCAGGAGAACGGATTTTGGCGGGAACTTGTCGTGCCACCTTCTCGATTATTATATGCTCCTGATACAATGTTCGAAATTACAAAGGAATACACCGTCGGGATCCCGAGATATTCCCGACTGAAGTCATTAGGAAAGACCTCTGTATCAGGAGAACGGATTTTGGCGGGAACTTGTCGTGCCACCTTCTCGAAGGTCATATGCTCCTGATACAATGTTCGAAAGTTCAGAGGTATACACCGTCGGGATCCAGAGATATTCCCTACTGAAGTCATTAGGAAAGACCTCTGTATCAGGAGAACGGATTTTGGCGGGAACTTGTCGTGCCACCTTCTTGATTATCATGTGCTCCTGATACAATGTTCGAAATTACAGAGGAATACACCGTCGGGATCTCGAGATATTACCGACTGAATTCATTAAGAAAGACCTCTGTACCAGGAGAACGGATTTTGGCGGGAACTTGTCGTGCCACCTTCTCGATTATTATATGCTCCTGATACAATGTTCGAAATTACAAAGGAATACACCGTCGGGATCCCGAGATATTCCCGACTGAAGTCATTAGGAAAGACCTCTGTATCAGGAGAACGGATTTTGGCGGGAACTTGTCGTGCCACCTTCTCGATTATCATATGCTCCTGATACAATGTTCGAAATTACAAAGGAATACACCGTCGGGATCCCGAGATATTCCCGACTGAAGTCATTAGGAAAGACCTCTGTATCAGGAGAACGGATTTTGGCGGGAACTTGTCGTGCCACCTTCTCGATTATCATATGCTCCTGATACAATGTTCGAAATTACAAAGGAATACACCGTCGGGATCCCGAGATATTCCCGACTGAAGTCATTAGGAAAGACCTCTGTATCAGGAGAACGGATTTTGGCGGGAACTTGTCGTGCCACCATCTCGATTATCATATGCTCCTGATACAATGTTCGAAATTTCAAAGGAATACACCGTCGGGATGCCGAGATATTCCCGACTAAAGTCAATACTAAAGAACTCTGTATCAGGAGAACGGCTTTTGGCGGGAACTTGTCGTGACACCTTCTCGAACGTCATATGCTCCTGATACAACGTTCGAAATTTCAGAGGAATACCCCGTCGGGATCCCGAGATATTCCTGACTGAAGTCAACAGTAAAGACCTCTGTATCAGGAGAACGGCTTTTGACGGGAACTTGTCGTGCCACCTTCTCGAACGTCATATGCTCCTGATACAATGGTCGAAATTTCAAAGGAATACACCGTCGGGATGCCGAGATATTCCCGACTAAAGTCAATACTAAAGACCTCTGTATCAGGAGAACGGCTTTTGGCGGGAACTTGTCGTGCCACCTTCTCGAACGTCATATGCTCCTGATACAACGTCCGAAATTTCAGAGGAATACCCCGTCGGGATCCCGAGATATTCCTGACTGGAGTCAATAGTAAAGACCTCTGTATCAGGAGAACGGCTTTTGACGGGAACTTGTCGTGCCACCTTCTCGAACGGCATATGCTCCTGATACAATGGTCGAAATTTCAAAGGAATACACCGTCGGAATGCCGAGATATTCCCGACTAAAGTCAATACTAAAGACCTCTGTATCAGGAGAACGGCTTTTGGCGGGAACTTGTCGTGCCACCTTCTCGAACGTCATATGCTCCTGATACAACGTTCGAAATTCAGAGGAATACCCCGTCGGGATCCCGAGATATTCCTGACTGAAGTCAATAGTAAAGACCTCTGTATCAGGAGAACGGCATTTGGCGGGAACTTGTCGTGCCACCTTCTCGAACGTCATATGCTCCTGATACAAGTTCGAAATTTCAGAGGAATACACGGATGTGATCCCGAAATATTTCCAACTAAAGTCAATACTAAAGACCTCTGTATCAGGAGAACGGCTTTTTGCGGGAATTTGTCATGCCACCTTCTCGAACGTCATATGCTCCTGATACAATGGTCGAAATTTCAGAGGAATAGACCGTCGGGATGCCGAGATATTCCCGACTAAATTCAATACTAAAGACCTCTGTATCAGGAGAACGGCTTTTGGCGGGAACTTGTCGTGCCACCTTCTCGAACGTCATATGCTCCTGATACAATGGTCGAAATTTCAGAGGAATACACGGATGTGATCCCGAAATATTTCCAACTAAAGTCAATACTAAAGACCTCTGTATCAGGAGAACGGCTTTTGGCGGGAACTTGTCGTGCCACCTTCTCGAACGTCATATGCTCCTGATACAACGTCCGAAATTTCAGAGGAATACCCCGTCGGGATCCCGAGATATTCCTGACTGAAGTCAATAGTAAAGACCTCTGTATCAGGAGAACGGCTTTTGACGGGAACTTGTCGTGCCACCTTCTCGAACGTCATATGCTCCTGATACAATGGTCGAAATTTCAAAGGAATACACCGTCGGGATGCCGAGATATTCCCGACTAAAGTCAATACTAAAGACCTCTGTATCAGGAGAACGGCTTTTGGCGGGAACTTGTCGTGCCACCTTCTCGAACGTCATATGCTCCTGATACAACGTTCGAAATTTCAGAGGAATACCCCGTCGGGATCCCGAGATATTCCTGACTGAAGTCAACAGTAAAGACCTCTGTATCAGGAGAACGGCATTTGGCGGGAACTTGTCGTGCCACCTTCTCGAACGTCATATGCTCCTGATACAATGTTCGAAATTTCAGAGGAGTACACGGTCGGGATGCCGAGATATTCCCGACTAAATTCAATATTAAAGACCTCTGTATCAGGATATCGGCTCTTGGCGGGAACTTGTCGTGCCACCTTCTCGAACGTCATATGCTCCTGATACAACGTTCGAAATTTCAGAGGAATACCCCGTCGGGATCCCGAGATATTCCTGACTGAAGTCAATAGTAAAGACCTCTGTATCAGGAGAACGGCATTTGGCGGGAACTTGTCGTGCCACCTTCTCGAACGTCATATGCTCCTGATACAATGTTCGAAATTTCAGAGGAATACACGGATGTGATCCCGAAATATTTCCAACTAAAGTCAATACTAAAGACCTCTGTATCAGGAGAACGGCTTTTTGCGGGAACTTGTCATGCCACCTTCTCGAACGTCATATGCTCCTGATACAATGGTCGAAATTTCAGAGGAATAGACCGTCGGGATGCCGAGATATTCCCGACTAAATTCAATACTAAAGACCTCTGTATCAGGAGAACGGCTTTTGGCGGGAACTTGTCGTGCCACCTTCTCGAACGTCATATGCTCCTGATACAATGGTCGAAATTTCAGAGGAATACACGGATGTGATCCCGAAATATTTCCAACTAAAGTCAATACTAAAGACCTCTGTATCAGGAGAACGGCTTTTTGCGGGAATTTGTCATGCCACCTTCTCGAACGTCATATGCTCCTGATACAACGTTCGAAATTTCAGAGGAATACCCCGTCGGGATCCCGAGATATTCCTGACTGAAGTCAATAGTAAAGACCTCTGTATCAGGAGAACGGCTTTTGACGGGAACTTGTCGTGCCACCTTCTCGAACGTCATATGCTCCTGATACAATGGTCGAAATTTCAAAGGAATACACCGTCGGGATGCCGAGATATTCCCGACTAAAGTCAATACTAAAGACCTCTGTATCAGGAGAACGGCTTTTGGCGGGAACTTGTCGTGCCACCTTCTCGAACGTCATATGCTCCTGATACAACGTTCGAAATTTCAGAGGAATACCCCGTCGGGATCCCGAGATATTCCTGACTGAAGTCAATAGTAAAGACCTCTGTATCAGGAGAACGGCTTTTGACGGGAACTTGTCGTGCCACCTTCTCGAACGGCATATGCTCCTGATACAATGTTCGAAATTTCAAAGGAATACACCGTCGGAATGCCGAGATATTCCCGACTAAAGTCAATAGTAAAGACCTCTGTATCAGGAGAACGGCTTTTGGCGGGAACTTGTCGTGCCACCTTCTCGAACGTCATATGCTCCTGATACAACGTTCGAAATTTCAGAGGAATACCCCGTCGGGATCCCGAGATATTCCTGACTGAAGTCAACAGTAAAGACCTCTGTATCAGGAGAACGGCATTTGGCGGGAACTTGTCGTGCCACCTTCTCGAACGTCATATGCTCCTGATACAATGTTCGAAATTTCAGAGGAATACACGGATGTGATCCCGAAATATTTCCAACTAAAGTCAATACTAAAGACCTCTGTATCAGGATAACGGCTTTTGGCGGGAACTTGTCGTGCCACCTTCTCGATTATCATATGCTCCTCTTACAACGTTCGAAATTTCAGAGAAATACCCCGTCGGGATCCCGAGATATTCCTGACTGAAGTCAATAGTAAAGACCTCTGTATCAGGAGAACGGCTTTTGGCGGGAACTTGTCGTGCCAGCTTCTCGAACGTCATATGCTCCTGATACAATGGTCGAAATTTCAGAAGAGTACACGGACGGGATCCCGAGATATTCCCGACTGAAGTCAATACTAAAGACCTCTGTACCAGGAGAACGGCTTTTGGCGGGAACTTGTCGTGCCACCTTCTCGAACGTCATATGCTCCTGATACAATGGTCGAAATTTCAGAGGAATACACCGTCGGGATGCCGAGATATTCCTGACTGAAGTCAATACTAAAGACCTCTGTACCAGGAGAACGGCTTTTGGCGGGAACTTGTCGTGCCACCTTCTCGATTATCATATGCTCCTGATACAACGTTCGAAATTTCAGAGAAATACCCCGTCGTGATCCCGAGATATTCCTGACTGAAGTCAATAGTACAGACCTCTGTATCAGGAGAACGGCTTTTGGCGGGAACTTGTCGTGCCACCTTCTCGAACGTCATATGCTCCTGATACAATGGTCGAAATTTCAGAAGAGTACACGGACGGGATCCCGAGATATTCCCGACTGAAGTCAATACTAAAGACCTCTGTATCAGGAGAACGGCTTTTGGCGGGAACTTGTCGTGCCACCTTCTCGAACGTCATATGCTCCTGATACAATGGTCGAAATTTCAGAGGAATACACCGTCGGGATGCCGAGATATTCCCGACTAAAGTCAATAGTAAAGACCTCTGTATCAGGAGAACGGCTTTTGGCGGGAACATGTCGTGCCACCTTCTCGAACGTCATATGCTCCTGATACAATGTTCGAAATTTCAGAGGAATACACCGTCGGGATGCCGAGATATTCCCGACTAAAGTCAATAGTAAAGACCTCTGTATCAGGAGAACGGCTTTTGGCGGGAACATGTCGTGCCACCTTCTCGAACGTCATATGCTCCTGATACAATGTTCGAAATTTCAGAGGAGTACACGGTCGGGATCCCGAGATATTCCCGACTGAAGTTATTAAGAAAGACCTCTGTATCAGGAGAACGGCTTTTGGCGGGAACTTGTCGTGCCACCTTCTCGAACGTCATATGCTCCTGATACAACGTTCGAAATTTCAGAGTAATACCCCGTCGGGATCCCGATATATTCCTGACTGGAGTCAATAGTAAAGACCTCTGTATCAGGAGAACGGCATTTGGCGGGAACTTGTCGTGCCACCTTCTCGAACGTCATATGCTCCTGATACAATGTTCGAAATTTCAGCGAGAAGTTCCGTCTGGCTTTCGATGTATACCAGCTCATTTCGAAAAATCTTTGTATCAGGAGAACCGATCAACGGTGGGCACCTTCAGGTGAGAGTCAGTAATGCACAGCAGATGATATTTTTCGTCAATACTTTCAAAAACCCTTTTTCTATTCAAAAATTAGTAAGTTTTATTGTTTTATAGCCTCCATTAGTTTAAGACTATAATAAATATTGTAATTTCTATATTTTTTACATAGTGAAACTACATTTGCATCTACGGTTAGTTTTTAATTTATAATTCTGTTAATATATACAAAATTCAATAATTTTCGATGTTGTTGTAACGTTATTCCACAGACGAAACGCAACGAAAATGCAACTCAGTGATTTCGTCCTAATAAATAACATTGTACTATAAAAAAGAAAATATTTATGTTATCGATCAAAAAAATAAATTTGATTTCGAAATTTCGAAACCGATGAATTTTGCAAGAAATAATTTACAATACATAATGTACTTCTCTATTGCAAACAATATTTGTGGATATATTTTATTGATAAATGTATATTTAAATAAATGTTAGTGGTCAAATTTATACTAAATTTTTCATCTCAATTTTCATCAATTTCAAGTCGTTATATTCCTTCATTGATGAAGTAGCACTACGTTCATTTCAATGAATAATCCTCGAAATAAATCTGGACACGCTGTCCATATTTTTTTGATTTTCGCGGTACAAAACTTGCGTGAATCGATACGATAGGATGTGACACGAAAATGGTAAGAAAGTCCATAGATCCTCCAGTCGTGGGCCGAAAAAAATACATTGTATGCAAAGTCTATTCGTATATCTCGTCTGTGGCGTTACGATGCAGAACCCGCTTAAATCGATATGATAGAATGTGACACCAAAATAATGCGGGGATCATATAACACCCAAAACATGGGACACGAAAAACAATTAAATATTAGATCTATCTTATGATTATCCTATTGTCACGCCGGGAGTCAGGTTGCCGATAAAAATAAAATGTAGGTCGATGCGGCTTCTGCCACCCTCAATCGAGGTCTCTTCCTTGAGGTTTCTCCGATTGATTTTAAACGTTTACGCGGTAAATTCAAACGAGGATTTCAATCGTTTACGTGGTCCTGTGATCGCCAGTTGACGTCTCTGATAAGAGACGGACAAAAAGATGCGCAACGGTTTAAAACGCCCGTAAAACCTCGCGTAAACTGCGTGACACGTATTTTAGTTAGTCCCGGCGCAATAGAGATTAATAATATTCTTTATATTTACTTAAACTCGCGTGAGGAACCCGAGATTGAGTATTATACGAAAGACGGCGTTCCGACGCGGAAAATAATGAAACTCTTGAATTTAAATTGAACGAAGACTTTAAATTAAATTATAATATTGATTCTACGCGCTCGAGATTCTAACTTTAGTAAGGAGAGGAATACAGCGGATATTGATTAAACTTCGTACTTATTGTTTTCGTACTCGATTTATTATTATTGTCTTTATTGATGCTTGGCGAGGTTCTTTTATACATTCGGTTATCTATGGTTATTCTCCTGACATAATTTAGTGTCTCTCGGGAGTGCGTGATGTCTTAATACAGATCTATTGATTTCCTGATTCTCCTGATGTGATTCTCCTGATTTTATTGAGTTGCGATGGTTATTCTCCTGATTTCTTGGAAGTAACTGGTTTTAACCGGATATGGAGAGATAAGTGGCCTGCTCACACTATGTCCTATACGTCCTATGCTGTAAAGCGTTTAGTTCCATTATTTCGCCACAACACGGCGCTAATGTTTCTGGCCTCGTAAAATAAATAACTTTTCATTTGCATAAAAAATTAACTTAGAGAATAGAAATGTAAACTTTTGTAACTGCGCTTTCTTAATTAAATCTTTAGCTTTCCTTTTATGTTCCTTTTGTAAAATTCAGCAATAAATATTTTTAAAAGTAATCAGTTACCACTAACTCTTTTATAGATAACGCCACCATGTCCAAATTAAAGCGCTTTGTACTAATTTGCAAAAAACTCTAGTCAAGGGAAATAATTTATCAATTTTTGGAATTTCGTCTTCCGTTTAAGATCTCTAGTTCTCATTGTAAAGTCCATTTCAAATTGTGTTAATAAAGATTTTCAAATTTTGTTTAATAAATCGAAATACATTTTCAAGTAGGATTCAATTTCTTTATTGGCGTGGAAAATTAAAATTATTATATTTTTAATATAGATACATAGCAAAGTATATGAGGCATATTTATATACTTTGTCTGTGATGATTTGCTATTGTTGGAATTGAAATTAAATTTTAAATGAACAAAAACTTACTATGAAGTAGTTTACACACAGACAAAATTTTATGTACATACGAGGTATATATGCATTATTTTTCAAATTGATCGCGCATTAAAGTTAACGAATTATATAATTTACAATTTATTTCGCGCACTAGAATAATATATTTTTAATCATTAAAAGTATTTTAGAAAATTACAAAAATGATTGTTGTATAATTTTTTTGAAGGTGAAAATGTTGACTAATCTTAGACATAAAATTGCAGTGGGCATAAGATCTGTCTAGCACAACGTCTATGCCTATCCTTAGTTAGATACCTAATTTCATTCTATTAAAATTTGTAACATTTCTTAATACCGTAGGTATTAAATATAATACGAAGATATAATATTATTTTTATTTACATATCGTTCAAAATATTCATCAAGTTTTGTAATTAGACTTGAAAATTGCATATTGTAATTACTTACATATTGTAAATAATCCTTAAGGACAGTATCTTATAAACATGTACGTTTTTAAATTTAACTTAAGATGAGCAAAAATGTTATTAAATACATTTCATTTTACTATCCATTTACGAAAATCGATACATTCCACGATCTTAAAACTATATTATACAGAATCAAAAGAAGTTCAATTAACATTGCGCCAGTATTGAAAAGTAAAAATTTCGAAGTTGCGTGACAAACAATTAAACTATTATAACAGTTTGAATAATTATTAAAATTCAAGGTTGCAATTGAATTTTCTTGTGTTTCTTAAAATCTACGCTGATTTAAAGCGAGTGATTTTTAAATTTCTGTCTTTGCAAAATATATACTATATCGCTAGCGAGTTTCGGTAACTCTCGAAACACCGGAAATGTTCTTTGGTTCGTTTGCCGCCAAAGCAAGTAGTGTGCTGGGATGAAATTGTTTATACTTTCGTTCGCGATCCTTCGTCTCTCAAGGGATTGAATCGTCCAGTGCAGTGTGAAAAAGAGAATCTGATAAACGGATTGATCATTTGTGCGTGTTTTCGGTGAAATTTCGTTCGTCGAACAAAATCAGCAATGGCCAAAGTTCAATTAGCAAATGTAGCTGTTCTCGATAATCCTTCGCCGTTTCTAAATCCATTTCAATTTGAAGTTACGTTCGAATGCATCGAGGAATTGAAAGAAGGTAGCTGTTCAATATTTTTTACCTTTTGTTAAATTCACGCAAATTGATTTTGGTGTTGCACAAAATGAATCAGATATTCGAGTATAATTTGGTGCTTGCTTTAGGTTAGTTTCAATGATTTAATACCTAGTTATCCAAGGACAAACTTTTTTCAATGACTTTTTGTCAATATAATGATGATATATATCAATTTTAATATATTCCCTTTTTCGAAGTTCGTACTGAATGACCTGCTTCCAAGCAAGCAGTATAACGTGTTATAATGATAATGATAATGATGTTACAGATTTGGAATGGAAAATGATATATGTCGGAAGTGCCGAATCTGAAGAATTTGATCAGGTTTTAGACACAATTTATGTTGGACCCATCCCCGAAGGGAGGCATATGTTCATTTTTCAGGTACATAGATAATGTTATTTAACTAATTAATAGTTCTGAATTTCTGTTAAAAATCTTATGTTAAGGCAGCAGTCTTTCTTGTATTTAATTCCTATTATTTATTTTAGGCTGATCCTCCAGATGTGAGCAGGATTCCAGTAAATGATGCTTTAGGAGTCACAGTTGTTTTGTTAACTTGTTCATACAGAGGACATGAATTTGTGCGCGTTGGTTATTTTATAAATAATGAATATACAGATGCGGAACTTAGAGAAAATCCACCACCACAGCCTCAATTTGATAAAGTACAAAGAAACATCTTAGGGGATAAACCACGTGTCACTAGATTCAAAATAAACTGGGATGATGGAGCAAGTTCAGCAACAAATAACATACCAGAAGGCATGGATGCGCAATCTTTAGAAGAAACATCACAGGATGCGCCAACATCCACATTGGGTTTTACAGAAAATACACATAACAGCATGGAAGTGATGTGAATGTTAACTATCAGTAATATATAAGCTAGCAGAGACCATAATATGATGAATGAAGTAGTACCTGGAAAGAAGATTCAAACAATTCATATATTTGGATACCTCAAAGGAAAAACATTGTAAGAAAATGGTATCCTTTTATGTAATACATACTAATTGGTATTTCTCTTTATTAAAAACGCTTATATGCTGAAAGAAAGTTACATCATAGTAATATAATTGTTTTAACCTTGTATAAAAATAAAATTGTTTACTATTGGATACCTACTACGTAATTGTTTGATTTGGAAAACAATTAGGAATTACTTAGTATGTAATATCAAAAAAAAATATCAATCATAAAAAAATGAATTCGCAATAGAGATTATAAATGATAAGTTTACGAAGAAAAACATCGTATTAAAATGACAGCAGAATATGGAAGAAGAATGTGCTTCAAACTAATAGTTTTAAACGTCGTGATTGTTAATACAATGAAGTATCCTGGAACTGTTTAAACGTTAATTCTTGATAACTGTGTATTGTATGATGATATTCTAGAAATGTTTCTAATTTTTGTGTTTAATATTTTAAGTATTGTATTATGGCTTATTATATTACAAATTAATAGAAATAAGGCTATCCCAATTTTATCAGTGTATGTACATATATACTAAAATGAGAATACATATTATGTTTTTTACTTCATTATACATTGTTTTTAAGTATTTTACCTTCATTAATTACTGTTATGTAGAGGTTTGTAGGAATAGAATAACATTAACTATAGTGTAATGATAAATTTAATGATATATTACATATCTAATAATGAAAAATCATATGAATAATTCAAGGCATTTCACACATTTAAATCTTTCTTAAGTTTTAATTCTCGATAATTAATAGATTTGAATTTATGTAACAAATTATAATTAATACAAACTTAATATTTTCGAGTTTTTAAATTCAAAATTATGGTACAAAATTGCTTTTTAACTTAGAAACAAGAATAGTATATGCTGTAATATTACAGTATAGGTACATACTACCATTATCAATTTATCGCCTCCCTTGCAGTTAAACTGTTTCAAAAATGTAATATCAGTTAGTAACAATCTCGAATTATTAATAAATTGTCAAGAAACTAATTAGTAAGTGCATTATTAAAAACTTTAAATAATTCGCAATGAAATTTGCTTATTTATTCAGGGGCTTATTTTAACAAAGTTTTTAATAAATATTTATGAAAATAATAGTTATGTGATCTAGCTTTCTTAACGTATAAAGTCAAATTACCGAATATTATGTTTTTGAATTATATATCGAAACGATATCAATGATAAGTAATACGTCACTTGTACTTAAGAACCACAAGAGAAGAATATAACAAATCACATTCTGCGGCAATAGCAATTATTTTAAATATTTAATACGATACATTAATTAAATCTCTGACTCTAACTATTTGAATTAATTTGAATTATAATAACACAGAATGATTTTACATTTATTTTCATTAATAATGTATTTTTATAAATTTAATATTTAATTTTAATTTTTATACTTTTGTAAATTTATGCAATTTGTTACATCATTTAACATAACAATTCAATAACTATATCTTTGCACGTAAATTGCAATCGACAGTTTTGTTGAAAATACAGTCAAGCAAACTGATAATACGTAGTACGAATACAACTTTAATTGCACGCACAATTTACCAAGCAGAATTTAATTTGAAAATATAAATATTAATTTAACGTTAAATAAATATAAGCATCTTTATACTGTTTGTAATATAAAATAATAAAATATTTAAATTCATTTTTTTTTTCAATTGGCCTCATTCACAATTATTTGACAAAATTTTAAACTGCGCACAATCGGTTCGCTCCCCTAACTACGCATAAGTAGAAAGTATTTCATTGTTGTCAGAAACGAGGGGTTAGTATAATATTACTACACTACTGTTGAAGTCACCCCCACCACCTGTTTCGTCGCAAGCAGGTTCGAACACGTTTAGTATACGCCGGTTCTACCGACGAATAGCATCAGATCGTAGGTGGATCCTAAACAAAGTACAAGTGCTTTTACGTGCGAAATTGTGCGCACGAATGAATCTGTCAACAGTTTACGGAAGAATATTACTCATATACGAGTACATCTCCAGAAGTAATTCATCTTTTCAACTTTTATACGTCTATATCATATCTTCTAATGGTAAGTAAAAAGGAAATTCATTTTACACCACGTATCGAGGTATTAAAATTTGTGATTTGTTTGTCTCCAAATACACGTGAGAGAATATCTGAATTAATAAGATAACATGCTCACTTCTGGTTATAGTACTACGCATGAAGTTTTGACACTGATACAAATATATATATCCGGGTTCAAATAAATAACACAATCAAGTTTGAAATACATTAGATGTCACTTACATGTTATATACACTACAGGGGTCTTTTATGAACATGTAAGGATAGTGATTATGATACGAAGAATAACGGAGTATATAACGGAGTATATGAAATCAGGTAGCTCTGTTCCTAGTTCTTCTATTTATATATGATTCATTTATATATGATCAACACTAACATCAAAATTTAAGTTTTTTTAAAAAATGCAATTTCAAATCGTGATTTCATCATCTCTTTGTTAGAGTTTGATTATTTATTAATATATTTTTTAAGATCTGCAAATTATACCTGATTTTATAGACGATCATGTTTCTTTGTACAGACTTGTTTTCATTGTGCCAATGAAGGACATGATAATTATTACTGATAACAAGTATTTGCTCTTATTTATTTACAATGAAATAAAATTCAGTGCCAAAGTGAAATAAGACACAAATGTAGCAGAATTTTAATAATGTGTGATATTTTGATGAATCCGTTCTGTGATCTTAGAATCAGAGCATGATCCACAATTCTCGGTACTACGTCATCGCGCCGCGATGACTCATTCAACCACCATTTTTTTTTTCTTTTTTGCCCGGGAATATCTGTAGCCGCCGTAGAAATAAAACACCGGAAAGAAATAAAGAACGTAATTATAATAACACATTTGCTCATATTTTGTATCAATTATTATCAATCAAATCTTTTGTCTTTTAGTTATTGCAAATTGCAATTTTTCATGTAGCGAAATCATACGCTATCACTTGATAGATAAGGAGTCTGCTTTAATTACGGGGAATTTGAACACGATTTAAACATCAACAATTTGAATTTAATATATTATATCTAAAATTTCAATCAACAAGTTTTGTTGAAAAGTTTGTTATTGTTAAACAATCTTTCTTCTTTTTATAAATCTAGAATCTTTATTGTGTTGTTATCAAATTAAGAAACGTTAAGATTTATTAACGTTAAAATCTTCTCTGTAAATCCTCATGTTAAGCCCAAAATATGTAGTCTATGACATAGTACAATTTACCATATTTTAATTCGAGAAAAATAGAGAATTTTATCAGAAATTTATCTAGAAAGAAGATCTTATCAGGACGAAGATTATATTTCTTTTTCTTATATTATTATATAAATACTATGATTTCATACAGGATTATTATTTCTTTGTTTGATGTCGAAACAGTGGCATATAACACGTATTTTTGTAAACACTGCAATGAGAAGTAAAATAAATTGTAGTGTAAAATTATAAAATAAGTAATTTCTACAATAATGTAGAAATCGTGTTTAGAAGAAATATAAAATATTATCCTTATTAAAAGTGATTTTTCTGATTGTGCCCTTCGTGTAAAAATGTATATATTTAAAAGTGTCGAATAATTATTCATAATTATTCATGCCACAGTCAAAATAATGATTAATAAGGTCATTATATGTAAATTTTAATCAACTACCATTTTATGTTGCGTAGTAAATTAAATGGCGACTACACAAGAGATCAAAACTGCAAGATCATTCTCCTACATTTCATTTAATTAATCGAAAATATTAACAAAGATCATTCTTTATACTTCCTTTTTACAAATGAAGATTCGATTCTTTTTAATAATTGATTATATTTCATCTGTTTTGATTATGTCATATGATTATATCATAGGATTATGGCCTATTGACAAAAATTTATATTTCGAATGAAATTTTCAAGTTTCCACTATTTTGTAAATAAAAATAAATTGTAGAAAAGAAGTATAATAATATGCGTTGAAAAATTTAGCTATTTATTTTATTATATACAATATGTAATGTATTAATAAACATTCATAAAGTTACATATTACAGTAAATATAATATACGTAGTGAATAAGAAACAAACATTTGAAGAAATTAATTAAATTGTAATTTTAAATTTGCATTTTTTATTTTACTGTTGTTATAGTTGTTATATGAAAAAGGTCAAAATTTAGAGAAATTATTCTTTGAAGATAGTTTTAAATAAATAGCTTGTAAAATATGATCAAATATTCTTGAAACTTATACCGGAAATGTCGCGCGTTCCATACCCAGTTTATAGGAATAGGATTCGAAAAAGTTCAAAATATCACTAATTTCCTAATGCAATTCTTTCCTACTACGTTTACATATACTTACATTCCTAAAAATAATTGAATTAGAGTACTAAAATAATAAATCTATGAGAAGTTCTGCAAGAATGTAACTATATTTGTAATATTAGCATTTTAAGATCATAAAAGTATAGAATATTCTATTTCAATAATCAGTGATATTGTGTAAAAAAGATAATTATTTAATCTGTTATAAATTATCATAAAATTACTACTATAAAAATTTCTTGTTAAAAAAATAATTTTTTGGGAAGTACCTTAAAAAAAAACATTACAGCTATATTTTGTATTTATTGTTAGTTGCGTCTTATATTATAGCCAAAATTCAATTTAATTTTTAAAATTCATTCTTTTTTTTCTACAGGCTATGATAGAGGAAAAATTTTGTCGTGATGATAGTGATTGTTCTAATAAACAATATTGTTATCATGTATCGGAACGATGTGTGGATTATACGCAATGTAATAGATACAATAGAGTAGAAAATCATGAAGGAAGATCACGACATCCTTCTCAATGCGGCCCCTGTTTTCCTGGGTAATATATTTTATTATTCATTTATATTTTTTTATAGATTATTTTTTAATTTTTTCATTTAATATTTATAGATGATATTTTGTTTGATCATATTTATTGATTGTAGCTACATCGCAGAAGAACTAGGTACGGGAGAAATGGCAATATTTTGTAGAAAAACGGATATACGACAAAATGTTCGTAGTAAGTAAAAAAAGGAATTAATTCAGTGAAAATTGCTTGAGATTATAATTTTTGTGTACTGATTTTTCTCTGTTTTTTTTTTTTCTTTTTACAAAAATAATAGGATTGAATACCGATGTAATTATCTACCCAACAATTGGAATAATTCTAATTTCCTTATTAGCCTTTCTCGGTATACTACTTCTCAAACGACGTAAGTAACGAAAAATATTATAATAACAGAGATATACAATAACTGTAATAGAATTTAGAAAAGGAAATACAATTGTATAAAATATTTTCTAGGAAGATCAAAACAACGAAAAAACATAGAACAGTGTGAACGTGGTGAACTTTGCGTGATGGAACCGACTGCTCCGCCATTTGAAAACAGTGAGTAATATTAATTGTTACAAATACTGTTAATAAAATATAAATTTGTATTAGTTAGTATAGCACTAAACAAAATTTTACTTTAAATGATATTAAAACACGACGATTATTACTAATGAATGGGTGTATTGGGAGTTATTTATTGAAAGTTTATTTGCTTTATCTCTTTTTTTTGCAATAAATATTTTTAATAAACTTGTTAAATACACATTAAATAAACTTGTTAAATACACGCTAAACTGTAAATGAAGATACACAAGCACTGTAGACTGTAGCTTCTATGTCGTAATTGCTCAATTTTTAACAATTTCTTACATGTTTGAAGTTACTAACCGTGAATAAAAGCGGTTAATTTTTTATACGAAAAACACAATTATTTCATTACAGTATACCTACCTACTTGAACGCTGAATTAACTGCGGACTGTTCAAAACGCGGTAATAATGTGTATAGAATTATACACCACATTATGTATGTTACATTAAAAATGTTAATATGATGTTTGATATAATTTCTTCATAAATTATCTATTTTACAGAACCTTTCATCACTTGTAAAGAAGGGTCACCGCCTATAACATGTAACAATAATAAAATTTTAAAAGATAAGAACAATCTTGTTCGTGCTGTCGGTTATGTACCTCCATGCTGGGTTCGTACAAATCCAAATTATGAATACGATTCAAATAACGACGATGTAGATGCACTAAGACAACTACATTCACCGGAATTATCAGCTGATGATCAATCAAATAATCTGACTCCAGAGTAAGTAGATATTTACGATTCATCAAATAAATTTATTTTTTGTCATGTAACTATTGTGTATCTTTGTAGACAACTAACTCTTGAAGTTAGAAATGGAAGCTTAGCTGAATACGAAATCGAACAAATGGATAATAATTTAAATACAATTCTAATCCAAGCAAATGATCCTTCTTCGTCTAATTCGACACAAGAAGAAAACAATAACAACAACAATAATAATGGTTCAACATCAGAATCAAGTAATACTCAAAGTGATAGAGAACATGTCCGAATATCAAATGTTCTCATTTCTCAGAAAATATCTATGAATGTAAATCTACTCAATAGTGATTGTTGATCTCAAAAGATTAATTTAGGTTAGAAAAAAGATATAAATATTGTTTATGATTATCAATTATGTTAGTCAGTTTATATCACTTATCAAAGATACTTTATATATTTCTAAGTATTAAATGACGGATTCTTCATATTTTGTTAGAAAATGCAAGACCTTCGAATTTTTTACGTTTTTTACGTTTTTTACGTTTTTTACGTTTATAATTAATATGCATGATAGTTATAATGGTTATAATATAATACAATAAATCACAATAAATTGCTGTGAAATTAAATTTATAAATTGCTCAATACCTTGCAACACAGTGGTTGCAAAATTGTAGTTCATAAATAATTTTATTAATTTATAATGTATTAGTAAAATTAAATTTAACGTTTCGAAAAAATATAATATTTGAATAATTTAAAAAAAAATTTTTTAATGTGATTCAAACATAAATAATTTCAGCAACAGCAAGACTTCATTAAAATTTTGTTCTAAAAATATAATATACTTTATGTATTTAGAAAACACAAATGTTATTAATTGCTTTTTTATAAAAATAATGTAATTATATAAGTATCTTTAGATTGTATTTTGCATATAACTCTTATTATAATATGTAATACATAAAAATACATATCTTATGATGTTTTATATTTAAGTGCCATCATTAATTATTGAGTTTTAAACATATATCGATGTTTAATACATTTTTATTATAATAAAACATTTATTATTATAAATAACCAGTTGAATAAAGAAAATTTTATTTTCAATCCTATAATTTTTTAATGCAATTAAAGTAATATTTTTGTTTAATTACATTATTAATCATTATTTGTTAAAAAATTTAAACTTTTTTAATTAACAGATACAAGATTATATATTAGAATTTTTATGATTTTATTAATTTTCTGTACCAATTTTTTTATCGCAGTATGTTGAATAAAATCCCTAGCTTGGCTTATAAGTGAAATATTTTAATATGTTATTGGTAACACTGTATAGTGATATTTCAAATTTTCTAAATAAGAATAACTGATAGTTGAGTTTTGTGACAATTGTATTTTTTTATCAAATTTCCTAACGGTAGTATTAATGCAATGAATAGTATTGATGATATAATGATATTTAAAGAAAAACACATCAAAATTTCGGATTCAGAAATTAAGGATTTGTTACAAAATCAGATGAAGTTAATTGATCATATCAAAAACAAACAAAATCAAGATGTTAGCGGTAATTTATTATATTATTGTAATAAAATTATATTTTGTTTTCTGTATACAGATAATGACGTTTTCTTTTTCAGACGATAAAGTAAAAATTACTGATTTAACATCAAAGGTAAACTCTAGTAAGGAGATTCTTCAATCTGAGAAACAAACATTGGAGTATAAAAATAATGTTTTATCTAAACACTTAAACCATATAGTAATTATTTCTATATTCTTATTTTCATATAAATATATGACATAATTGCTCCTTCGTGTTATAAAACATAGCAGAAATTAAAATTTATTATTTCTTAAGACAGAATTAAAAGGGGAAAAGAATAAATTTTTAGACGAGAATCAACAATTAGAATTGCAAAGAAATAAACTTAAGACATGCAAGCGAAATTTGAAGGATCAAGCGTTACTAGATCAAGGAAGGTTTGTATTTTATATATTATAACTTAATGCTTCATTAAATTCCTGTTTCCCTTTTATTATATTCTTCTATTATTAAAAATTTATAATTACTTGTAATTATAGAAGAAAATTTGCATTATACAAAGAATTCACTAAAATACATTGGGACTATGAAAAACTTGAAGAAAGTATTGCAGGAAGTATCCTTTATTTATAAAATATGTGGTTTTTGAGAAATTTTCTGTTACATATCCTTAATAATAATGTTAGATGTGTCAGATAAGAAAAAATATATTCATCATTTTTCTTATTCAAAAGAAGAAAATACAAAAGATTTAAGTAATCTTTTATGGCAGGAGATATACCAATCTGTAGCTTATAAAGACCATAAAGACACATATGATAATGAAAATGTTGTACAAAATTAATTGAAATAAATTTAAATTCATATTTTTGTTCATGAAAAGAAAATATACATATATTTACATATATTTACACATAATGTGTATATTATATGTATAGCTATTTCCATTAAATTAAATCTTTTAAGTTTAAATTAAATTGGATCTTATATTATTGAACTGAAAACAATGACACATTGAAAGACTAAAAAATAAATATTATTAACTTATAAATTTGAAGTATATATAAAATAAACACTACTTTTGATTTTGAACATACATTGTATAGTCCTCTATAATTTATATTACACCTTTTCAAGTAGCATTACTTTATTGACTTATTTGTAAGATCTAATTTCTTTACTTTTGAAATTCAACAAGCTAAGAAAAAAAATAAAATTATTTGAAGTAAACATCGTGTTTTTAATTATATTGCATTAAACTTTAAATCTAGGCGCCCTGTTATATGTATATTCTTCAGAGGTTATACACGAGCTTTGGTGTCGCAGTCCGTAAAGGTCGTCATCTTGTACGTACACGCGTATCTAATTTTGGTTTCAGAATTTGTTACGATATATTAACAAATACTTTGCAGAGAGCTGACGAGGAAGAAAAAAGAAAGAAGACGACGATTTTATCAGAAAAAATAAGTATTGACATTAAAGAATGTCAAGGTTACTACAATTAATTCGTCCTCAAGGAATTAAAAGAGGATTGACGTTTCTAAAACCAAAAGAAACTAATATATACACAAAAATTAATAAAAGTGATTCAGTAGCTAAAAGTACTGATAAGTATGAAGTGAAAGGTACATGGGTCAGTTACGGATACTATGACGACGATGAAAAGAAAGATCGTCAAGCTATGCATCTAACATTCTTTTTCTCTATATCTATAACTCTCGTCTTAAGTTTCCTTATACTCGGTTATACACCTGATCCATTTTTGAAAGATTGGGCTCAACGAGAAGCATATTTACAACTTCGTTACAAAGAAGAACATGGTTTACCACCAATTGATCCAAATTTAATTGATCCGTCAAAGATAAAACTGCCAACTGAAGAAGAACTAGGTTATACCGAAATAATTATTTAAATGTTCATTTAAAACACTGAAGAAGTTGCAAAGAAGACTAGCAGTTTTAGTTATTAAAATAAAAATCTGTTATTCCGTGAATATTTATACAACAATGTCAAAGTTGATCTGTACAATATTTAATAAATGATTTTTATCTAAAATGATTAATACCTTGTATGAATTTCTTTCGAATTTGTAAAAAGACAGCGAGACATTTCAAATTTTTAAATGCATTAATGTCTTATTCCTTGTAGTCTTATATAATAAATTATATAATGTATATTCTTTAAATTGTAATGATTCAAAAAAATAATGTTTATTGTAACACGTATAAATATGAGCAATAAAAGTAAGAAAGAATGTAACAATTTAGTATTCTTTTGAATTTAATTTACGTAGTCTTGGTCTATGTACAATAATTTATCCTCGCAGGTCTGAAAATTTGTATACATTGCGTTTAAACAAGTAATAAAGTATAAACGCAGTAAAATACAGTAATACAATATATTCATAATAGATACGTTGCGCTCTTTATTTTACCTTTATTCTTCATTATATACGTACTTTATTATAAAACAGATATTTTCATTCAGAAATAACATAATCGTTACTGTAATGCTGTTGGCGTTACTGTGGATGTGGTACTAACATCAGTTAGTTCATTTTGCTGAAGAACAGATGAATAGAAAGTCGTATTTTGTGGTAGACTTGCACTAACGGTAATAGGCGGCATCCCGGGCAACGATATGGGGGTCGTTACTACGTGAGATTGAGGCACATTAAACTGTACTGACATGCCACTTTGTACAGTTGAGAAATCTTTCGGTGTATTGGTATTGACAATACCAACTGTTTCATTCAGAAGTGTCGTATTAGTAGTAAAAGTTGGCAAAGGCGGAGTAGTTGGCATACCAGGTATATTTGGCATTGTATTTTGATACGACATCGATGACATGGTGGAATCATTACCTGAATAAAAATAATGTCGTTACATTTATTTGTCTGAAAATTTATAAATTTAATAATTTATAAATACTTACTGCATGTTGTACTTGTAACAGATTGATTAGATACCACATGAGACACAGAATTAGTAGTTGTAGATCCTCCGATAGTAGCAGGATTTAACTGAGGCATTGTATAGGTTTGTGCACTTGGTGTGTATATTGTAGTAGACGTAGTTTCAAGTTCAGATTTTGTCGCAACATTTTCTTGTGATGAAATGTAATTTGGTGGAATAGAAAAACCTGGTGGTATGTTTGTAACTACATTACTTCCTTCCATGTGACTAATATTTGACGTGACTGGATTTGAAACAGTGACTTTAACGTTAGACTATAAAAGAAAAAGCAGAATTTATTATGAAATACTTTTACAAATCTCACGTAACATTTCAGATCAATATATACCGTGTATAAATTATTTGATTTATGCTCTTGAATGTTTCTAATGGGTATTCTATGTAAATATCCATATCCAATTCCACAACCCAAACTATAAAAGTGTAGAAAATATTAAAGTATAAATTACAATACTTTTAAATAATAATTAACAATTCGTTAGATTTACCTTCCTTCCCCACCCCAGGTATGATTGGGTGTAATTGTAACTTCTCTACAAGAATCATCTTCTGTATTATATACATATAATTTTAAAGGTCGTGATTCATGTGCTTCTATTAAAGTAAATAAATCCTCGGATTCGTGTAAAACCGAGTCAGCACCAATAATATAATCTGTAAATGGATGTAAACCTGCTAATTCCGCAGGAGAAGATGGATGAACTTCCTACAAAAACATAATTTAACAAACTTTTCCTTTTGTATATTCCTCGATTTTTTATGATTCAATTATGGTTGTACGTACAAGAACATGCCAAACATTTTCATTAGAACCTTCAAAGGAACAAAATCTTACACTAACACCAAGAAGACCCTGTCCACCCCATGTAAGACTAGGTACTATGACAGTTTGCCTTACAGATTGTGTTTTACTGCTATATATTGTAAGTGTTAGTTTTTTATCTACACCATTTTTAAGAAGTTCCTTTAACGTATCATTATCTTGATCCTGTAAAAGTAAATCATTACTTTTAATTCCAACTTCATTTAGAATTGGTATAATTCATAAATACAAAATATCAATCAAAAGCAGAAGTTACGTGTAAAATACGTACCAAGCGTGTGTTTCCAATAGCTACAATAAAGTCAAAAAATGCTTCCAATCCAGCTTTTTGACCAGGAGAACCTTCTTGTACCTATATAAGGTTGTGACATTTAAAAAAATTCGCTACATCTAATAAAAAAAGAAAAAATAGCAAGATGGCAAGAGATATATTTATTAAAAAATAACTTCATACTTTCAATTTCTATTTTAGATTAGAATGATATATTACTTATTATGATATATTAAATATATGATAAAATTACTTGATTTTTTGTAATTATGATAAATTTATGATATACATCTAGATATTAATCATCAAAAGTTGGATTATGATTCATTATAAAAATACAAAGTAATATACAATAATCTAAGACAAATGTTCTTACTCTCAATACATGGTAACCTTCTGTGCCACCTCCTGGTATTTCAATACTATGAGAAGATCCCATATTTGAAGAGGAAGCTTCTTAAGTCACTCGGTTTGAAAGAGTACAAAGCATGAAAATAATTGTCGCCTGAGAATAGATAATTGAAGTAGAAAAATATGTAACGTAAGAGTTATGTACAAATTCGTTGGTGACGTATCATATGTAAAGCTTCTAGTATGCTTACGATTACATTCAGTGTTACCAACAAATATGTATATCACTCTTTCTACAAAGAAAAAAGTTTACTATTTGTAAATGGTTTGTAATCAAATTAGTTAATTGCATTTAGACGAATTCATAAGTCATGCAACACTATTGCATGACATACAACATTAAAAATTTGTAATGATATGAAAATTACTAATAAGATTAAAATTTTCCTTAATGCTGTTTTTCATGTATAATTATAATATTTCGAAACCAATCTATTTATCAAGCAAGCACATTATTAATTTGTTTATATATGTAAATATAATATTTCTTAGTGAATTGATGCATTTTTTGAAGTATGAAAAATATATTTCACGTGGTTCCAAAAATGATTGTGTTTTAATTAGTTATATAAATTTTAATTTGTTACATGACGTTTATAAGTATTAGACAATTAACGCAAATATCTGAGGTTTCGATTAAGAATTCACCATGAGGAATATCTGCGCATGTGTATAAATTTGGACGCATTTAAAATCAAACCGCCAGTTAAGTAGACAGAGCAATTTTCTATTGTAAATACGAAACATGGATTTAGATATAGAGAAAATTCATAGTATTTTGACCGAAGCCAATCTTCCGTCAACTATAAATGATCTGAAAAATCCAACAGAAGAATATATTATCAATCTAATTACCACATTTTTAAGACGATTTTATATCGATGTTACTGCAATTGATAAGGTAACGATTGCTAAATATATCATATTTAACGTAATATTTTGTTATTCAGATATAAATGTACAAGAAAATGTTATAAGAAATATAATACTTGATTTTATTGTAGCCAACAATGGAACAGCAGGATATAATGTCATCTTGTGAAGACTTCACTATAATTAAACTTATAAATTTGTATGTTGTAATGGCTCAAATATATGATCGAATATATGTGAAAGATCTGTGTATCACAGATATCACTAGTCCAGGTAATGTTTTATTATAAAGTTGAAACTATCATAAATAATATTTATACATAACTTGGGTAGAGAATGATTTTGTTATTCAGGATCAAAGAAAGTTCGCAAACAAGCAAAATTCCTAGCAAATTTTATACT
Organism: Melipona bicolor; assembly: GCA_030673865.1. NCBI lineage: Eukaryota > Metazoa > Arthropoda > Insecta > Hymenoptera > Apidae > Melipona > Melipona bicolor. The sequence goes on along the minus strand of JAHYIQ010000075.1, from coordinate 81,690 downwards.
GTACGCAACTAATAAAGAATCGGATATTGAAGAGAAAGTCAATGAAATTCAGAATCGAGCAAAAATCTTGCATGATATTTTGGAAAAGAAAAATGAAACAGAAGAAGCTATAAATAATAACACACAGCATGTAAAGAAGCAATTATCAATAAAGGAAAAGGTATTATTATTGATAAATTTAATTTAGTAATAAATTCACTTTATCATGAATTATATACATTATTTTAATTTATTTATTGTTCTTTTTTTTAGTATATTGCTGAAATTCAAAAGCTACAATCTAAGCTTGAAAAGAATAATAAAAAACATATTGAATTAGTAACAAGGATGTCAACTGTAGAAGAAAATAAGCAAAAGGCAATGGAACTTTGTGGCACTTATAAAGCACAAGCATTAAAGGTAAATAAATACTGAGTACAAAACTAAAATCATTTGTATATTATGTTGAATAAAGATTGTAATTTATAGTTGAGTAAAGCAATAACGGAATTGCAATCAGAGATTGTAAAATCTCCTGAACAATATCAAAAGCGTTTAAATGAATTAGAACAACAGCAAAGTACTAAAATCGAAGAACGTGAAGCAATACAAGAAGCATTCCAGGATAAAAAGTGTTTGATTGAGAAACAAAAAAATGTATTGACTTTTATTCAAGAACAATTGGAAAAATTCACCGAAATTCGAGATATACATGATCGATTAAAGTATTTAAATAATTTTCTTTAGTTTTGATTAAAGTTCTTTTCTTTTAATGATCAATTCATCGCACTCTTCGCTTTTTATTCAGAAAAATAAAAGTGCAAGAGGTTACTACAAGGAAGCAAGTTGATACTCTGAAAACAGATGTTGAGGAATTTCAAAGAAAATTAGTAGTTCAAAAGGATCATGATAAAGAAGATGAAATAAACGAAATTCAAATGCAATGTGAAGAACGTCTCTCTCCTCTACGTAATGTAAATGCTCAATTATTAAGGTATATCTCACGATATTTTAAATGGAGGATTAATTTTTATATTTAATTACAAAAGAAATTGTTAATTACAGTAATAAAAAGTCGTGTAAAGAGAAGTTGGAGGAAGTACAAATTCAATATAATGAAGATTGTTTAGAACTGAAAAAAATTCAGAACACAATAAAGAAATTAGAAAATGAGACTGCAGGACTTTTCAAAAATTATCAAGATTTATATAACAATGAAATCTCAATTGTAAGTTTTATTAGAATTATATAACTATATAATACGTATATATATATATATTTTTTTTTTCTCTACATTACTAGGAAAAAGTCCTTATGGAAAACATGAATAACTGAATAACAATTGTATTGTTATGACAATTGTTATAATTGAATAACAATTGCATACTGTATAAACATAATACATGTGTAGGAATATATTCAGAAACACAATGTATCTTGTTTTATTTAATTACACATATTAACAATATTTTTGTATAATTTATTGCGTATTTATTACCTAAATATTATCTTTATTGTATCATTTAATAAGTGCGAAATAATAATGTGAATACATAAAATACAATACATTAATACAAGAATTAATGTAAATACTTCGATTATTTCTATTAGCTTATTTTAATATTTTTATTGCATGTATTGCCATATAATTTCAGTAAGTTAATGATAATAAGTTTGATAATTACAAATAGAAGATGTCTTTCCTATAACACATAATACTCGTTTACCATTTTAATAAGAATAAATCTTATAATATATATTGTAATAAAATTATATACAGAACAAGTTACATCTTTGATTTTAAATTCAATATAGAAAACTCATCATTATATTTATATTAAAATTCATAAGTTGCAAAATATTTCAATTCTCAAGGCTTTAAAAATAGTTTTCAAAGTATGAACATTTTAATAAAATAATTCTAATTTATATAGTTTTAATATATTAACAATTTTAATTTAATAATATTTGTAATACAACAATTTTAAGTTAATTGCAACATTTTGTTTGGAATGTACTCTATTCTAACAAATACACAGTTGCAAATAACTAAATTTTTACTTTAATAGTAAAAGAAAAATATACTTTCATCTCTTGATATTGATAATAAGAATATATCATTATGAAAAAGTAATATACATTTTGTACATTTTGTTTTAATTTTTTCTGTTTTTAGTATGCCAATGTTAATGTTAATTTTATGTTAAACATGCAATGAAAATCAAATGTTTCATCAATAAACTCAATCAAGTTTACTCTGTGCAATAAGTTTATATATTATTTACATAGCTTTAACAATATAACAAGCTCTAACACCATAGTTATAAACTAAAGTAATGTACAATATTTATATCATCATATACATGGATCATTATAATTTTGTATAATTTGCACAAACATACAAGATATTGTGATTATTATTTCACATTCTATGAGTACATTAATAATTGTCATGAAACATTATATACACATTGTTCTTTTCATATACAAGAGTTTCTCTATGTATATGATATAATTAGATGCTCAAGAGAATTTGTCAAATATACAGAAAAGAGCAATTTTATGACGAACGATGAACGGCTCCAAAATTTACATTAAATTTTACAATTCCTATATATTTACCAATTTTCCTTTCTCTCTTTTTGTACAAGTATTTAAATAACTTTAACAAACATTCAACTTGTCATTTTTTGTATAGATATTCTTTCTATGTAATTCATTAATACTTACAATTCATGTTACTTCTTATGCTCATTTAAATATTTGTATTTCACACGCGCATATATACGCGCGGTGCAATTTTCAGTATAACAATACAAATATCAACCAAACTTATCAATTTAATTATGTTATGAACTTAATTAGTGCAATTTAATTGATTAAATTACACTACATGGCAGTGATACAGAAAATTAAATTCTGGTTCCCTCTAAAATAAATTAATCTATAATCTTGTGGTTTCTATCCTTGTATCTCTGGTGGCTATTAATTAAAATTTTTTAATTAATATAAAAATCATTTTTTTTCAATTTTGTTTCTTTTTTATACAACATATAAGTATTAGAAAGTGTTCACATATTTTCATTTTAAAATCTTACCGATTTTAAAAGTTTTCCCAATTAATTGTTTTCAATGTTTAAAAAAAATATATTGCGTTTCATATTTTGTAACGATACAAAAGAAATAAAAATAAAAAATTTTTTATTGAAAAATTATAGTATACGATTTGTAATTGTATAACAATACATAGGAATAGGGAACAATTTGAATATTGTAAAATATATTTAAATAAATTTAAATTATATTATGCATACGAGCTGATTAATTTTTAAAGAATCTAATTAACCCTTTTTTAATATATATTGTATGGAATTGTTATGAATTAATTTGTTGTTTCCATGAAAATAATGATAAAATGCAATGTTTTATCTTTCACAAAAGTAGAATATAAATCAGCCTTCTTTTATTAGTTGATAGACTGATTTTATAATTAATAGAAAACTTCTGAAGTGTCACAACAATTAAATGATTGCTTTAAAAACATTTATATAAGAAATATTATATATCTTGTTTTCTTTTTTTTTTATTTGACATTAATATCCATACAATACCGCACTGAACACTCTCATTGGTTAACAAATCATAGTGGTATATTTTTCTTTATTAGACTAAGTAATAATGTGATGCAATATACAGTCTTTTCAAGTAAATACCAATTCCAAGTTTTGATCTTTTAAACATATTTTACTCACATTTATGATCCTTTTTAATAATTACAAAAAATTTTTATTTTAATTAAAACAATAGATAATAAATAATTTTAAACAAAAATATTTTTAAACATTTCCTATCACAATGTACTTACAATGCATTTACAAAGAGAAATACTATTAGAATCGCAGATTTATTTGCATGTTGCTCTCTGCATTTTTACTATAAAATAAGAATACTCTTAATATTAGAATTATGGAAAAATACTCAAATAAATTATTTCAAAATCATCATTGGACAGATGAGTACGATGAGGCTAAAAATATTTTGTTCATTAGAAATTTACGAAAAACAAATACAATTTTTGTACTAAGTGAAATGTAGGTGATGATTATTAGAAAAAGTATAAGATTTTTCTAAATTTAATTTTTACCGTCTCCAAGTACAAGTCAATCATATCATATTGTATTCTTTTCACACAATACTTGATATTCGATGATGCAAATCATATTTTAATAAAGCTATTGCCATTTTTTATCATAGAATCCAGAATAAATGGGCTTGCGTGAAATAATTGGCCATTAATAGCTTAAATTTTTCCAAGAACATGTGTGTAAATATAATGAAATTAAATAATACAAATATTAAAAAATAATATTATTTAATTTAATAAATATAACTTCCGAAAAGAATACAGATAAGTCCATTTACTTTTATATTTCAGATCAATTAAAATATTGAATTAATTATCATTTTTTAAATACAGGGCTGGTCTATTTTTTGATAATTAAAATCTTTAAATAATCACACATTAAAATATTTGAAAAAAATAGATATCTATTGAATGATTTAACAGACATAAGGATGATAAATAGAATTTAATCTGCAAAGATGTACCTTCATTAAAGAAAAAATATATAATATTAAGTTATTGTTCCCTTCCCCATTATTATTTTACTAGTTTTTTTTTTAACTGAGTATGGAGATCAATATAGTAATGGACCACTTTTGAATCAACTATATGTAAAACTGTTTTCTTCAAAATACAATACCATTTTAAATGAGGTCTTTGTCTGAGAATCAATAATTAAATTAAATTATACATAAAACACTGCATGTATGTTCTTAAACATAAGGAGAGAAAATGTATTTACAATATATAGAAAACTATAAAAACAATTTATTTCATTCAATATAGTCCACTACTATTTTTCTTATTTCCATTTTAAAAATTTATTTGTAATTTAAACAGAGCTAACTTGGATAGACGAAGTTAATGATTCAGTTTCATTATGCGTTCTTAAAGTAATAGGAGTTTCCATATTAGAGTTATCTATTTCTCCGCCTAACGCAAGACGTTCGCCATCGATCAAAGAAATATTACTGTCTACTGTAGCTGAATTATTCTCTACACTATTATTCTTTTTCCTGATAGAACACCCATTAATATTTCCATCAATTTCTGTCGATTCACTATTTAACATTGAGGAACTACCTTTAATACTCTCCTTTGAAGTCGCTTGAGATCCAAGTTTCTTCTCCTTCTCAGGCATGCTAATGTGAGTCTTAGCTACTTTACTATCCTTTTCTCGCGGTTTTTTCCCAAGTACTGGGAAATTCGTGATTTTAGAGACAGTCTTTTGATCCTTCGATTGTCTCATTGAGCCAACTCTATTTGGTTCTATCGATTCTTCTTCTGTGATTGATACAAGATTACTTTTACCTTCTCCTCCAGAATCTTCCTTCGTTTCTTGAATCGGTATATCATCTAAACAAAAGAAAAAATATAAAAAACGTTATTAAAATAATAATAAGGTCATACTGAAGAAATATATAATACTATGAGAATTAAATGAAAAAAATTAAGCATTCTGTGTAAAGCAAAAAGTAAAAATATTAAGCTTTATATTTATATTATTGTTTATATCCGTATATCTCACAACATAAATGAAATACTTCATGCACGTTGTGAATTAAGAATAACAAACAATATACAAAAATCATATTTAAGAACAAGGGAAATAGGAAAGGAGTAGGGTAAACCTGTGTCACAACAAATGCACTATCTTCGATAAAACTAAATATGCCAAAACTGCATGCAGCTTTTCCATTATGTGCCTCTCAATAAAGTAAGTAATACTTTAGACTTAATTTCTTTCGCTCGTAAAAATGGTGATTCCTCTGAAACGAATTCATAGACAAATGCACAAACTGCTACTAATTAAAATAATTAATGTTACACAGTGTAACAGCTAATTTGCCGTGTGTTTTATTGGAAAAATTTTGATAATATTTAGTGATCCTATAAAGTGCTGAAACTGAATCACTAGTACCATGTATTTGTTGACAGGGCAGCAGTCGAATGAAAACCAATTGATTTGTTTCCTTCCAGATATAAATTTTCCATTGATTCGTGAATTATTTCTCCTAGAAATTGTTCCTCCAATACATTATACAAATATGAACTAGATTCGATATTGTTTTCGTCATGGGCTAAATCAGTATTTATTTTGTGTTCTTTTTTTATTTTTTTCATATTATGGTCTTCACCTTTCTGAGAAATATCTTTCTTCAAATGCTCTCTGTTTCGTTTAGGAGAGGATTTGATAGGGGAATTTTGATTGCTACACACACTTCCTCGTTTAGAGAATTCCATTGAGGAAGAACTGAGTTTTCTTATTTTGGTATCTTCTTCGCTTGAAATCGGAAGTGAGTGCTTCCAATGCCAAGGGAACCGCTTCGTAGTGTTAGATACTGTCGGTTGTGGTTGGTTTTCAAGTTGGGTAGCGTTCACTTCATCCTCAAATAACTTCTCATCCAGATCGTCTAACGACACATGTTTGCAAGCAATGCACATTCGCTTAGTTCAATAACTTATAAAGTGTATTTATTACTGTTTAAAAGTTTAAATATATATTCCATATATATTTGTACATATACTTCATGCAAAGTTAACTTTTCATAAGAAAACAGATTTTTCTATACAATCTTTTTATCTGTGAATTTTGGAAATCTCATTCGTACTACTAGATACAAATGTTGATCTATTATAATTTAAGAATGTAAGCTAAAACATATCTAGAAAAATAACTACAATTACTACCATCTATTTATAATATGATTCATATACTTCATATATTCATGCATTCTTTTACTTTCACATTAATATCTCATATATATTAACACATTTAAATTTGGTTTAACTTTAAGAAAATTTTCCTAATTGAGAAACTTTTGTTTTGTCTTAGTGCATGCTAATTAGTAATTGCTATACAACAACTGACATGCTGGATATTTGCAATTAATCTATATAAAAAATAGTTTTCGTATTGTGCATAAAATATTTAAAAAAACAAACACAAGTAAAATAATCTGGACATATTAATTTGTTAGATTATAACGCAAAGTTCAGTTAAAGTGAAAAATATACCTGGTAACTTTTTGGTCCGGAACGAAGCATTTGTGATCATTGATTTGGACACCGTAGCAGTTGCAGTTGCTGGCGATAATGCAACACTAATGCCAATTGGTCCATCACTAGGTTGACCTGGCATAATTAATTATTATTGAATCTTTATATAACATGTACCTTTTTATTAATTATTTTACACTAGTGTACCTGATGGTCCATTATTGGCGGAATTACGTATAGCATTGGTGACAAGCATAACATCTGGATATGTCTCATAACATGCTCGATTATGAATATCTTCTACTGCTTGTGTTCCTAAATACCAACAATCGTTATACCTGCCAATATATATTACTTTTTATCACTTTAAGTTTCAATATTTTTTTATATTATACATTAAATATTATTTTAACAGGCTATTATTTGAAGAATATATTACTCACATAGCAAAATATACAGCGTGCAAAAATTCAAGCAGAAATTGACTCGATACGGGTATACGCGGTAAAAGTCTTGGAACGAAACTAGATTCACTTCCGTACGAAGATCGTTGATGATGTCCAGGCTTCATAAATCCTTGAGTGACCAGTCTGCAATAAATTATGCAGGTAATCATTGTACATTTATCAAATATAGAAAAATAATTAGTTTTATCTTACTTAGTAGCAACTTTGCATAATTGCTCTAACGCGAATTTACTTATATAACCGAGTTGTTGATTGTAGATAAAAAGAAGAGCAGTCATAACTTTTAATCTATTCTGAGCATTTAGTGTTTCAACTTGTTGCAATGGACCCCAACTAACGAGTTTTGTATTACATTCTTCAAATCTACGCACTGCGCTCTCAGTTAAAGATGCAGGTGCTAAACTTGCAGGCTGTACAAGAAAGAGTAATTAGAATAACATTACATACTTATAGAATTCAATTATCTAGTAAAGTAAATATACCTCATGAAATATGGAAAGCATAGCAAGTGAAGATAGTCTAAAAGAAATTGCTTTTTGTTGTCCAGATTTATCCACTATCTCTAGATTATACAAGCCAATTAATAGTGTTTCTACAGACCGACAATTCTGTGAAAAGAAAATTAATTAGCTGAGATTATGTCTTATATTATGTATAATTGAAGGTTTAAGATAATGTATTTGTTTTTTTCATTAAGATGGAATTATAATTTTTTATATGTTTTTTGAAACTGTTTTAACAATGTGTTTAAAATATCATGTCAACTAAAAAATCAACTATCTTGAAATTAACTGTATATCTTTAATTATCTATTCTAAATTGATATTCTAATAATACTTCTGAACCTAGATTGTATACATTTCATTTGAGTATAATTGTTCTATAATGAAGGAAATAATAGTATTATTCTACCATATAATTTTAAATTAAATTATAGTTGTTCTGTTATATAACATCATATAAATTATACTTCATGACATCATGACATGAATTCACACTACAGTATCTTACCTTAATATCACCATGAGCTGCAGAATTTAAATAAATATATACCAATGTTGGCAAAAATTGCAAGGTGAATCTTTGTAATTCTGTTTCTCGAGAGCGATAAAAATTGTATAATTGATCACATACTATATCCATCAACTGCAATAAATGAAAAGTTATTAATATGAGTAAATAAAATATAATCTATTGTACTTTTGAATAAAAAATTTAAACATAATACATTTTATTCGTGCTTTGTTTCAGTGTCAAATTAGTAAATGAACAAAATTCAACTAAGCTGTATAAGAATTAAATTAAATTGCATCAAGATGTAGAAAGTTAAGCCAAGAACATATTACCTGACTATATTTACTACGTTCTTCCAAGAGTACATAAAGAGCTCTGACTATTTCATTGTCTTGCGATAAAGTAGTTGCAAAGGTATGGAGTTCCGATGATGATACATCTGCACAATCTGCTAACCATTCATTTATTAAACTTTCCGTCATCTTTATTTTCCTTTCGCCTGTGAATAAAACGGGATTTTGTTGATAAAAGATCTCAGTATACAAAATATAATTTGACAATCATTATACCAATTTTAGAAATGATCTATCTATCCGCAAACACGATTCTTAAAAATCATTTGTTCAATACGCATCGTTAGACTCAATTGGTTAACTTTTCCTGAGTCTAGGATAAATTTGTACAAAGCGGTATATCAAGACAATTGTGGTAAAATGAGATATCGGTAACATTGCTAGGTGTCGTTGTCACGTAATAATTTCACTCCCTTAAATTAACATCTTTTGTCTTTTGTTATGGCTGTTCTTACATTGATTGATGACAGTTAAAAAGGGAGCTACAATTTTATCAAGATTGTATTGAAACATGTTTCAATTACCTCCATGTCTTCACCAAACGGCACACAATTCTGACTTTAAAGACTGACACTTGTAACTACTGAGATTAAATGGTAACACTAGATAGGTATCTATCAATGATTACATTGCCGTAAATATACCAAACAGTCTGCCTATTTTTGATTAGTTAATACATTTGGAGAATTAATTGGAGATAAAATATAAATATAAAGTAAATAATAATTTTTATAATGTTTGTACAAATCTTAATTTTTTTTTATAACAATTCTACACCTATAAAAGACATATTTCGAAAAAATTTCGATCAATGATTGCATACATAAGAATTTACCCTAAGTCGGTTAGAGAATGACCTTCATAATGTTCAAACTTAATATTCATCTTTTGAAATCATTTTGAACAACTTAGTGACGGTGAAGACGTTCGAAATGAGGTTTAGAAATCATTTATCGAAAATCGAGGCTGTGACATAAATCATTTATCGAAAAATTAATTAAAAAATGATAAGAAATGTAACAAAAATCTTACACCTGCAAGCTTAATTTTCACACTCTGTGACTTCATCTCTTAGTTTCTACAAATTTATACGTAAGTACAAGTAAATGTGCACGTGTTTCCTGTTATTTATGAACATGTATATTTTCCAAGATCTTGTAATCTAAAAACATCTGTAGTGATGAATCCTTATTATTGTGCAGTAATATTTTAATTAATTGATTCATCGTATTTAGAAAACTTTCAAATAAATATATTTGAACTTATTTATTTACAGGAAGATCATCATCAGAGCTTGGTAGTTCAATATTTTTGATTAATCGGAGAGTATAAAAGAGGAAAAACAAGAAATAAAATTGTATGTATGTTTCATTATTTTTATATCATATATTATTATATTTAAGAATCTATATGATGAATAATCAATCACTTGTATGATTCCATGATTATTTGATATACATGCACTACCAACTGAATCAATAATAATTTACAAATAAACAAATATTGTAATTGTTAATAAAAAAACTGATTTAGTTATATTGATTTCAGGTTGCTGCTTCAAAAAAATCGTAAAATGGTTAGTATTATTATTACTTTTTTATAAGATTTAGAATTACAACAAATGATGATTTTATCATTTATGAACTTATGATTATTCTTTACATGCACTACCAACTGAATTTTAAAATCTAAATTAAACTTAATATATTTCAAATGCACATATTTTAAAATTTTTTATATTTTAGGTGAGAAGATAATCCATTAAAGCAGTATCATCTCATTTATTCTTTCAACAAGAAAATAATTGTACATACAGTAAATAAAATTTTTTAAACGTATATTTCTGTATATTTAATATCCAATTAAATATATAAGTATTTAAATTCCAATCTTTTATTTTTGCAATAATAACACTATCCTTAAAGAGGTTTATGAATTATATTTTTCAAAGACAAATGATATGTAAAAATACATATATTATCTATGTACAATATTTCATATTATCGGTGCAGCAATCAAGATATACATATATCATACATATAATTAACATTAAAACACGGATGAAAATGTGTACAATAACAATTCACCTAAATTAAATCAAATTTAAATCTGTAAGAGAAAAGAAACTTATAGTGAATTGTTTTTATTTTGTAACACATCACTATAAGTATATTGTACTTTCAGTTTACAGAGAATAATTTGGAAACGATCTATTGTTTAATTCAATAAAATTATATAATTACAGATTATATATTAAGCATGTACGAAGACTGTGTAACTGTATTAGTTTCTATAAAGTGAAAAGTTTTAACGATAAATAATTTTACAAATTACGCATCCTGCTTGTACAAAAAAATCTTTCCAGTTTGATCAGTCATTATAAAATATTTATTTTGCTTTTATTAAAAAAATATATATTATTGATGCTAAAAAAATGATATGTATACAAATAGCACACAATAAATATTATTACTATATTTTTTTATAAACTATTTTACAAACAATGATATTTAACATTCTATAAAAAACAAAACAAAAATATATCAAATAATCAGCAGGATATCGCTAAAGATGTTGAACAGTTCATATTATATTACTGAGTGATCAAACTGGATTTTTCTTATTTGAAATTCTATTTTTTATATATAAATATATAACAATCAAAATTATACATCAAATAGTTCTCGTACTTAGATTACAGAATATTGATTTTATGGAAAATAAAATGCATTGGATAAATAATTCCTTGTATGATGGTAAATATGTGTCAGACATTAAAAAATAATTTCTCTTTAATAATCTTACAAAACATAATATGCAAGTTATTCAATTATAACAAGTTTTTCTGTTTTTTACAGTAACATGAAATAAATTTAATCGTATCTGCATGTAATTTAATTACATGGTTTATGTTAATAATAAATATTACATTATTAATATTAATTTAATTTAAAAATTATGAAAATCGGAATAAAAATTAAAATTTTAATGCACTTGTACGATTTTTACACAGGACGTAAAACTATAACATAATATATAGTTCAAAAATATTGTATGTACCCATATTTACCTAAAACATAAATTTCATACATACGTAAGTATGTTTTCAAGGCACTCCAGATATATATATATTACATTTGTATTTTACAAATTCTGTTCTCCAGCTTCTCGCACTTGAGGCATCTTAAAATAGAACATAAAATCAGACGAGAGCATTTCAACTAGTGCTTCGCACGTTTTTCTACACTGTATAAATTATATTTTTCTTCATAACACATTTGTGAGGTTCGTATTTAAAGTAAAAAATTATATTGAGACGATATTTTATACACATACATATTGCAGCAGCAATAATTAAAGTAGTAAAATTTCGATCTATTTATCTATTTACAATCATTTCTAATTCATTTTTTAATGGACCTGTCTCTTTCAAGTATAAAAAAATAAAGAAATTAGAAAATAAATATACAGATACTGTTGCCTAACAATTATGTTCTTTTTTAATGCAGAAACTATGTGATTTTAATTCGTAGCTGTATCTATTTTCTAAATTACACTAGCAAATATTGTGTATAAGGCGTTTCTCTCAAGTATGTATATTTTTTAGCGACCAATTATTTATAATAAATTGACTACTAAATATACTCTCGTTTTTTTTATACTTCTTTCTATTTTTTTACTAATGTAAATTTTTTTCAAGTAGAATGAAACTATATGAATATAATATTTATATGTAAGTAAAACAGTTCCGTTCAACATCACATAGTCACTGTAATCTAAATGAATATGTTTCAAACACTAGTATTATTATTTCGTTATCAACACATATTTTGAATATGCAGATGTTAATAACTAGACTGCGATTTTTATGCATTTATAGAAAATTTGAGAATGAAAATGCAGATAATGTGCAAAAATATTCAAAGAAAGGTAATATTTATTATAACATGTAGGAAAAACAATTTTTTATTTAAATTTCATATTTTTAATTATGTTTATAAAAATTTTAAAATGCACATAAATCCGCAGTCTATCAATAACCTAAATTCATATAATTGTTAAGTTTATCCAAAATATAGATTGACTTCCAGAATATTGCCTATAAGTTTGCTGCCTCTGCATCTCATATACCTTTGGCTTCTCGCTTTAGTAACAGCAAGTTTCACAAGCCTTCATATTCGCATTTTAAATACAGTATGTTACAGAAACACTTATTTATAAGAATGCATGTACATCACCATCGCTTATCTAAAAACGTTTAGGATAATGTACACAAAGAAGACATGTACAAGTTTTTTAGCAAGTTAATAGTTTTCATACAATGTTTCAACGTTAAACACCAACCTCAGTCAGTTTTCGGTTCGCATAGTTGTTTTAACGATTTGAGTTCCTCTATAAGTGTCTGATTTCTATTTTCCAATATCGCAACACGATTCTCTAAACACTTTATATATTCTTTTTTTTTTCTTCTACACTCACGAGCTGCTTGTCTGTAAAACGTTTTTATAAATAAAAGCAGTTGTGAAAAATATAATTATGAGTACTTTCATTTCATTCAAATCTTACCTATTTTTAAGCAACCTTAATTCTCTTTTTCTAGCTGCATCTTCTACTACAACACCATGACCTGTGTAAGCTGGAACATTGTCAGAGACTGTATTCCCCAAATTTTTAGTTTTGTTATTCACAATCAATGTACTTAATATATATTATTAAATACTAAGGGAATTCTAAAGAATTCTAAAAGTTTTTAACGGAGAAGTGATTGCAATCTGAGGTTTGAATACGCGAAATTTTGAGTACTTCTATTAAATACAAAAATTGTATGGATATATTTAAACAAAAATAAAAAAAAAGATGTATTAAGTTATTAAAAAATTCAATGTTAAAAAACTATAAAAAAACGCGCACCTGGGACAAAAAACTGTGTATCTTGACCCTGTGCATACTGTACTATAGCTCCACCTGCTGTTGCTGCATTACTCATTGTTAAGGTATGAAGTCCAGGGACACCTTCTCCTTGAGTGGCAATTTGAATGGTGCCAGCAGGAATTACTGTAAATTGTATTAATTTTAATTATTACATTATTAATAAAAACAATGTATATCTAACTGAGCATACTTCATATAATACAGCTTTTTATTAAATAGAAATTACTAAAAATCTTTCATTCATTTTAACATAGAAAAAAAAAAATATAAATTATATTATGTGTACTATTATGTGTACTATATAGATTATGTGTACTATTTAGTATATGTAGAGAAAACCTATTCTTGAACAGAATCGAAAATCCCGTAAGGATGCCACACCAAGTAATCATATAAGATATTATAACAAGTATTTACAAGGAAAAGAGGAATAAAATTTTAAATGCTAAGAATTCTAATTTACTCCTCTAACATTATTTCCATTGAAATAAAAGGACAAGGGTTGGGATTACGCACAAAATTAAATAAACGACAGCCAGGAAAGATATGTAGAAGAAAAAAATAACCAACCTGTCTGATAATGAAGCGAATGGGAAGACACTTCACTGTCCACGTTAGAATCACACTCAGAAGATGATTCTAGAGGGGGCAATCGACCGTCTGTAACACCGAATTAATACAACCCTCAATTATAACAGAGTTGTTATCGGTGTTAATTTATTTGATCTAAATGACTTTGAAAAATTCTCAGTATGTGATTTATATTTCATAAGAAAATAATATAATATAACATTCATTTGTAGATAACAATGGTATTAACATTTCTTCTTAAATAACTTTCCTGATTGTAATGTACGTGTGTTTAAAAAAATCTGCATCCAGAAAGATAATATTTGTATAATTAGAAAATATAATAAAAGTAAAATATCATTGAATGCTATTTCCTTTCTGGCTGCTGTTTTTATATTTTTATCCTAATACTGTGCAGTCAGCTCATACAAAAAGGAAATAGATTGATATAAAAATCAAAGTATGAAACAATAAAAAAATATGAAAAATACAAAATGAGCAAATAAATTTTTAACAATCAATTATTTGTATAAAACTTTTATTGAACACAACAGAAGTGAAACTTTATTAAAAATGACAAGTGTAACTTATTTTTAATCACTTTTAATTCTAATTATTATAACTATTTTTTGCCTTAGTTATAAAATTTATAACTGATTAAATACATATCAAAAAATACATTTAGAATGCTAAATATTTCTAATTATATTAATTATCTATTTACCTAAAATTATAAAAAAATTTTTTAATTTATTTTATTGGTATCAAAAAAATATAAGTGGGATTTCATTTCCTGCAATAATGGTTAGAGGAGAGTTCATTTATTATTTTTGTTATAATATTACTGATTAATATAATAAATATATAATTGATAAATTTGATTATAATTCATCTTACATTCTAAGCTTGGTATGGCATTCCTTTTGTAGATATATAAAGTAAAATATTAAAGGATATAAAATATCATATTTTTATTTTTTGTTGTTGTATTATATATGTAAATGGATTTAAATATTTGTTTGATATAAAGTGACTTATAAAACAAATTAATCTTACATTTATCTATTCAAATTCAAAATTAAAACAATTGTTAATTGAAATAATTATCTAAGACATATTATGTAAATGGTACATAACAATAATTGTATGAACTGACATGCACTTTATCATTTCCTAAGAAATGATATATTTTGAAGATATAAAAGATTTAAAATAATAAAATAAATATAATGACTTTATACAATTTTGTACATAAATTTAATTGAAATAATAAATTATATAGCAACTCGTTATTTCTAGCATTGATACTCTATTGAAATATTAATAAAATAAATGACCTTAAATTTAATTATAATATATCACAAAACGAAATTTATCATACCTGTAATTTCACCACCACCTAGATCATTGAGAATTTTCTTGTAAGATGGCCGTCTGGTAAGAATTCCTCCTCTTTGTTCTGGAGATTCTTCTGAATCTGAGAAACTATCATCACTACCAGTTTCAACGACCTGATACATTAATATACAATATATTTTATCATATTATTATTATTTTATTATATTTATTATAATATTTAGTAACTATAAAAGTCTATTAAATTTTATATTTACTTAATAATTTATTTTAAAGAAATGAAAATAATAGATATAAAAGAAGGGCAATAATGTAGCTTGATTTTGAGATATAAATAAAAATTTATATTTACCTGTAGTGTTTGTAAACTTGCTTGAGCTGTTTGTATAACAGAATTTGGTTTACTAACAAGTATGACATTTCCTTTTGAAATAGCAACAGGTTGAATGTTCGTTGCAGTCTGAATAACTGATTGCTGGTTAGGTTGTATGACAGATTGTACCTAAAGAAACAAACAAACATTTTATATAAATTGTTGTGCACATTAACAAAAAGATATTACTGAATAAATGGATATGAATATTTATAAAATGTTTTTTAATATGAATTACAAATAAATTTCGTAATTAATTTATATCATCATGCATATGCGAGTCATCATAAATTGGATATGAAATAATATTTATTATAAAACATGAAACATTAAATCCAATATCAAAAAATAATGAAACTAAATTTAAATTTTAGTTTCTTAAGAACCAGCATTATGCAAGAGTGAATATACACACAGTGCTTATTTAATTAAACAATAATTATAATTAAAAACATAAATAAATTATATATGCATGCTTTGAATTAAAACAAGTAAATAAATGATCAGACATAGATACACAGGAGATCCTCCTGTATACCTGTGTTGCCCCTGACGTAGGTAGTGTCAGTTGCACAATGCTGGTAGAAGCTACCAGATGATGAGTTTGCTGCTGTGTTCTATTGAGAGATTGTACCGATGTAGCTATTGCTGGTGCTGCATCACCACTTTGAGAACCCGCAGACAATGGGTCAACAGCTGATCCATTTTCCTCAACCATACTTTCCATAGCCTGGGAACTTCAAACCCTAAGATAAAAGATAAAATATTTTCATAATTATATGTATATGTTCATAATTGTATTTATATATATTCCACAATTAAATCTTTCTTTTTTAAATTTTTATTACTTTAATCTATCTTTTGATATATAATTACTGCATGAGAAAAATTTAAACTTTAAACAAATTCTATTATTAGAAATAAATATCGTATACATCTTATTAAAATTACATTTAATTCCTTTGGTGATCTTTTTAAATGTTTTAATAGAAATAAAACTATGCAAAAAATGTATATAACTTTTTATTTTGAAAAATTTTTAAAAAATATAAGCATCGTCAGAACGATTGGAATTTGAAAATCTGTATTCAATTCGAAATCGGGTTCTATTCAATAAAGTGTAAAAGTTTTAAATTTCCCGCCAGTCAGCAATCGGCGGTGTTACTGCGTCATTTACATAAGCAGATCTAAAAATAATACGAGAACAATAAACACTTAAAAAGATGTATTCGTGGATGATCGAAAAGGCCAGGAAATTAATGAAAAAACACGGTGAAACGTGGCTAGAATTGTACCGATTGATATCACGATGTGTCGGTTATCGGTGAAAAGAGATGTCAAAATCGTCACGTAACCCCCATTGCCCTTTTCAAGAAATTCATACATCTTCCTTAAGGCGCCATATTTTACGGCATATTCCACAGCAGACGTAAAACTGATTGTATTGGGATCATGAAGAATCAAATGCTAGTGTTTTCGGCAACATTTTCGATGTATCGTAAGCGCAGTGGTCCATGCCCGGTTGTTATTATTCTCCAGCTGGGTACTTACCAGTTACGTATTTCTCGTCACCAACTTTGCTGCAATCGGAGTGGGCAAACGGGCAGGTACGTAGCAGCCACGTCAAAACTCCAGTGGCTTCGTCACTGGTGGAGCCCACGACCTCCGCGCTGCGCGTCACCATCAAAATGGCCGACTGTGTTTTCCCCTCCTCCTTCGGAAACTGATCGTGCATCGGATAGTGATAGGACCGATACTCTACTATGCGCTTCACAACCAAATATTAACCGCATTTTCTTAAACATTCCCTCCAATATACTGTCAACACTTGCTGCGATTCGCGTATGAAGACTACTTGGAAAAGACATGATAAGTCTGTCTGTTAATTTTCTGATCTTTATGTCACATATTGGTTAAAAGAAAAAAAATATTTTAATATAAAATAATTTATACACTTTTAATGAAAAAAAAAAAAAAAAAAGAAAAAGAAATAACTTAATAGATTCGAGGATATGTATCTATATGTATAGTACATATATAAATCTTTTGAAAATTGATGATTAAACGTGTTTTGTAAGAAACGAATAACATTAACTAGTTATGTTAGTTTAACTTAATCGCTATTAGTTACATATGTAAGTGTGTAATGTTAGTAATATCTTCTAGATGTTTAAGAAAATGAGGAAAATACACATTTAATCGTGAAATCAAATGGAAAATTGAATTTTAAAATTACTTCGTAAAAAACAGGAGGTCTGTCTTAAACTTCGCACTTGTGATTTTCATATTTACATAAATGATTGTAATGATTTCGCAGATGTATTTACTGCAATTAATTTTTTTGTTATATTAAACAGTCCGTGATTGTTAACACTTAAATATTTGCCTATTTCATTGAAAATAATGATTTGTATTAATGAATCATATCGTATCTATAGTAAAGAATCGAATGAATTACTTAATTTGTTTTCCGATTTGATAATAACAGATATATTATAGATTATTTTTTGATCTACAAATGATTAATAAATAAAGATGTTTGGTAAAATACATATGAAAATTTTGTTAAAATTTAGCTAATTGTATATATATATATATATACATATATATAAATTTAGCTTTATACATATATAATATATATAAAGTACATGGAAACTTGATATGCAATACTATGTAGCAACATGAAGATAGTATATAATGTGATGTACGTATTGTGAATTTGAAAAATATTATTTGATATATGTATATAGAATTATATGTAACAAGTTTTATATATTATAATTATATAATATATATTGTTATAATATAATAATAATTATTATTATTGTATAATTATGATAGTATAATTTACAATTGTTATACGGTTTTTTAATATAATCTGTGTAAATATACGCTATTGTTGTTCAATCGTGAAATATATTTTTTAATCAATAGGCTAATAGTCCAATGAGGATATTGTAATTCAGATATAAAAAATAATCGCGTGCCAAATACGTACAATTTCGTACATCAACTATATTCAATTGGAGGTAGTTTTAAGACTAATCACAATTTTCATACGTGTTTCGATCATTTAAATTTGTTTATTTTTTAAGTATTCTATTTATATCATAATGAAAAAAACATTTTTACAATAATTATACAATGATATATACGTACATTGAGAATTTTCATACCAAAAAGAGATTAATTTGAAGATTTTCTGAATCATAATTCTTTTTATAATTTTAATTGACTCACTTCTTAAACTGACATTAACACGTATTAATATTTGAAATATCAGATGACATCTTTAGGTAGATGTGCACTCATATATATATTATATAAATATGTTCATGTGTTGGTTTAAAGAAAGGTGTATGGTGCTGACGTCATTTAGTGACGTCATCGACATATTTAGAAAGATGCACATCTGTTTTACATTCTCAACTGATTTTTATTGTGAATGTTTTGCAATTTTCTTTCTTTATCTACATTATTTACATTAAATTATTTAAATTCTTTAGCAGACGATTAGACTAATATAGTAAGTAAGTAAACATTATAGTATAATAATACATATTTATAGATATTATTTTGATTTATTTTTATTTATTAACTCGTTAACGTATATAACGTATATAAAGGTATGCAAAGATATACGTTACTAAATACTATATTATATTTTGTTGTATTTAATACAACGTGTTGGATATATACTATAATTCAAAATTTTCTTGTAAGTGTTGTGAGTTTTATAAATTCATTGTCAGTTTGCAGTTTATACATATGTAATTATTGTTAATGTAAATAATTAAATGTAAATAAATAATTAAATAAAATATAAAATATTATTATTTGATTTTTTTTTTAGATTATATATATAATATATAACATATTATACGTATATTAATAACGTATTATACATGTAATGATTAAAAGAAAATTCATTGTTGTTTCTGATTATTGACAAAAGTAACTTATAAAGGAAATTGTCTCTATATTTATTTATTTAGATTTGAATCAAATCAATAAGATAATGGCTGATTGCCATCTAAGAAATGTAATTACGAAGACATAACCCTATTGCCACGAAATAATATAATTCGGGCAATATATTTTTATATATATAGAATTTAGAATATATATTTATTATTATTCATATTTACTATAGAATAAATATAAACATTTCATCTTTGAAATCACTTTTCTTATTCTCCTTCCATTCTATTTTGAAATCACTTTTCCTATTGGTTGAAATATATTCGAGAATAGAGCGAATTGAACAAGAAAATGAATGAAAATGCCAATCAGTGTCGAGCTTACAAACTATGACAGAAAGAGGGCCAATAAGAGTGTTCGTCCTTTACGTGCTTTCTAGGTGATTAATTCATTGAGTTTTCTACTGTGCTTCTTCGGTGTGTACATATATGTGAGCAGTACGCGAGTATATAGCGTACGTACTGTCGAGGCCTGTGTTGACATTTCTAGTGACATAACCCCTAAAGTCAAATTGCATTATTCTTTTTATCCTTTGTATAATTCGGGCTTTACATTTGTACACGATTTTTTTTAGAAATATCGAAACTGTTCGTTCCTGTTATTACGTACTCGATGTGTGCGCAGAGATTGATAAGCGTATAAAGTGAATATATTAAGCATTTTTTGTAAGTGTTTTATTTTGTTAAGACGAGAAATTGTTTTCCACTCGATATTCTATTAATAATACGTTCACTGTTTGAGACGTTCCGATAAAATATTATAAATCTTGATTACATCGTCTATTGTTCAGAAGAGTGACTCAATTGAGAAAAGTACATCTTTTTAGATAATTATTTTTAAAAGATACGAAGCTTAAAGTTAAAAAATTATTAATTATCCAAATGTTAGCAATGAGAAAATGTTATTTAAAATTTTCATCACAATATGAGTTTTTGAAAGCTTCAGATAAAATATTTATCTTTCATTTGGTACGAGAAAGGTAGTTAAAAGTTCTATCTTGAGTTATAGCATTGAGTTTCTTAAAAGTTTATTAAAGTTAATTATGCAGCTTCTATAACGGCAAATAGCTGACTGTTATAAAGTTAATGACTTTTGAAGTGTGCTAGCTGTAAACAATCCGAAATCTCATGTTATTAAGTTTGCTCAGCATATAGCTTCTATTTATGAAATTTATAGGAATCATAATGTTTATTTGTTTATTTGGTTCGTGTTGCATTGTTAAATGTTAAGAAGTTCATAATGATTAAAATGTCATATCTTGTGTAATAGCAATATATATTATTTGATAAAATCTCAAAACTCATAAAAGTATTAAATGATATTGTACAAAATGATTTTATAAAGCAATCTTTTTATTTGTACAAATTTATTATTTGTAAAAAAATAAATACAAACTAAATAAACAAAATAACCTGTACTTTGCCTATATAAACTAAACATGATCATCATCATCAATGATTATCAATTTCTTTTTATAAAATTATTATTTTCATTTAATTACATTAATCATGATTTTATTTCATCGATACTAGCATTTTTATTTTCGTTTGTTATTATGTATCTATTTTATTTTCAGATACATTTACAGACATAAACAGAATGGCACAAACAACCACCATTGAAACAATCACTAT
This sequence comes from Melipona bicolor, assembly GCA_030673865.1. NCBI lineage: Eukaryota > Metazoa > Arthropoda > Insecta > Hymenoptera > Apidae > Melipona > Melipona bicolor. The sequence goes on along the minus strand of JAHYIQ010000075.1, from coordinate 59,908 downwards.
TACTAGACCCTTCAAGGTAAGTTTCAAACATTCTGTTTATTTTTCATTTTATTATTTCATTATATGAAATTATGTTACGAAGTCCCAAATCATACATAATCACTAGCATATTATTACAAAACAGTAAATATTATTGAAATAAATATCTTGAACGGAATTCGATTGAAAATGAAATCAATATTAACTAAACGACTACGACTATAATTTCGTTGTATAAAATGTACAGTAATAATAACATTAAATGTCAATGCATCGATATTTAATTGAGACAATTGTATTATTTGTATAGTCGTATGATTAGAAAATTCCTATAAATGGAAGCGTGCGTCTCAAATTTCGTCTATATTCTATACTAAAAAGCACCCTCTATCACGTACGCGCACTGCGCCACGACCTTTAATGGGCGCAGCTTCCCTGGAACCCAATTACTCCCTCAACTTCGGATGGAAACCGTCTCCGCTTGATCCTCCTAGCTGAATGATATTTTCTCAACTTTTCTTCAGTGAATAAACCGATATATGATTTGGTGAATAAATCAGCGAAGTATAATTCGATAAATTGTGTGTGACGTTCGAAGCGGGAACTTGATTAAAAAAATTATTTGTATCGAACAAAAATACGTACGTATACGAAAAACGCGAGCTGTGTTTACCCTGGAGGTGTTCGTCGTTTGGGACAGTTCCATGTTCTTGAATCATTTATAAATGTTTCCTCGACGTCTATTGAGGGTGATGCTCGGAAGACTGTACGATGTCCCGTAAATGGTATTTGTTGAAGAAACCAAAGGAAGTGTGAAGAGTTCGAGACCCCTTTAATTAGGTACTAGGTTTCTCGGCTTTGTCCGCTGGGATTAATCTTAATAGTGTACGCTAGATCTACGATGATCATGTATACAGTCGCGGAAGATCACATGGGCGATACTGAAATCGCACAGGTACATCCTGGATATGTTTCTTTTTTTGTGTGGATCTGTAGAGGTGGTAATGAACATTTTGCGCAATAATCAACTGTTTATGTACAATAGTTCACCATACTATTTAAGTATGCAAGAATCTTTTATGAATGTATTGCATGTGTTATGTGAAACATTTTGAAATTTCATTAACATAATTCAAATACTCTTATGAGTCACTATGCGTAACTTTCACTTGAATAAATTCCTGTATATTATATTTAATAATTGCCGTTTACAAAGAGATAATTGAGTCATTTAAAAGTTGTTCAATTTCCCAACATTTGTATTGAAATTTATAATTTTTTATCATTTTAATAGTAAGTAAACATATAAAAGTCATTTATTCTATGAGAAATTGTGTAATTGATCAATTTCGGTTTTTAAGAAGCTCAGATAACATTGACATTCGTTCAATTAATAAAACATTTATAGGAATTAATAGTTTATAGAAATTAAAATTCTGTAATGAAGTTTGTAATGAAAATATAATTTTCCAAATTAAACTGTAATTAATAATGAGAATGAAATTTTGTATTTATGTTATTTACGTTAACTGCGTATTTATGTTACAGGTGATAGCATTCATATGTGGAATAATAGTAATATTATTGATGATAATGGGCTTAGCCTCTACAGACTGGTTAATGGCATTAGGATGGAGACAAGGTCTATTTGCACATTGCATTGAAGAAGCAGCACCTACACCCTTACCATTTAATGTACCAGATTCAGCAGGCTGTTTCCAAGCTAGAGATGTTGGTATGTTGAAAAAAGAATAATTGCTTTTAATGGAGCTTTTTAAGCAGAAAGTTTAATTTACATTTTCTTTGCAGCTTATATAAAAGCAGCTGCTGCCTTATGTGTCGTATGTCTAATAACAGATATTGCAGCAACAATTCTGACTGGTCTTGGTTTGAGGTCACAAGATAATCGTGACAAACACAAATATTATAGATTTGCAGTTTTCTGCATGGGATTTGCATGTAAGATTCATTACTTAAGACAACAATGTATGTATATTTATGCAAACATATTGTCGTAAAATACATGTGCATTTCTTTTGTCTTTTAGTGGTATCACTTCTAATAGCTTTAGTAATATACCCAGTGTGTTTTGCCGCAGAACTTAACTTTGGTAAGTTTGTATATCTCTAAAGTATATTTTAAACTTCAATTCTTGTATCAAACAAACAATTCTATTTTTCTAAACGCATCATATAATAGGAAACCGACCCATGTGGGAATTTGGTTGGGCATATGGAGTGGGTTGGGGTGCAGCTATATTTTTGTTCGGTGGAGCAGTGTTGTTACTATGCGATAAGGAAAGCGAAGAAATTTACTATAAAGAAAGAAAAATCGTTCGAGATGATATCGGCGGCGGCGGCGGCGGTTCTATGATTGGTATGGGACATCATGGTGGACGAAGTGGGACGCAATTAGCCTAGTGGCATTGCTCCCTGCCCGACGTTGTTCTCTAGGTGATTAATTTCTTCTTTTTCTGTCCTCATCATTTGATACATTTGTGGAGAGAAACGTACACATGTATAAGAGTGAATGGTTTTTATATATAGTCTACCTGTTACACCAGCATGTATTGGACATAATTATCACTTTGATATAGGATGTACGAAACATCTTATCAACGAAAATAAGGTTCGTAAACGACTGAGACTTGATTAATTCGTTCGTGGGTTACCAATTTCCAATTTCACATAGTAACAATTTCGGGACCATTGCTCCATTTAGTTTATTACATTACATTTTATGTATATTATATAATTACAAATATTTTTTATGTAGTATATTTACACTTTTTTTTAATTTGTTAATTAACTTTTTATATCATTGTTATAATGGTAGCATTGATGCTGCGTTCTTTTACTTACGAAACACTATAACAAAGTCGCAATTAATTTTGTTTATTTAAAGTATGTTTATTTAAATTCACGTCATTAAAATGATTTTGAGGTTTTAATTTCGTTCAATTATTTACAATTTCTGATCATAGTTCAATTTTTATTATGCCTGTATCAATTACACTATTGGTTAACACCAAAAAAAAAAAAATCATTTGGTTAACACTGAAAATGATTTTTATCATTTGAAAATAGTAAACAGTATCGAAGTACTTAAATAAAATTTTATATTTCTTTATTTATAAAGATTTAGGCAAAGATTTCCGTAATAAAAAGTTAAAAAATTTATGAGTAATTAATATGATCATAAAATCAGACACTGCCTGATCTTTAGTCAAATGCGTAAAAGAAAATCATTATTTTTATTTTTATATAAAAATTGCAGCTTTGATTTAGTTACTATTTATTATGTTTATTTCCTATATATAGCGTATGTACATATACATACATATGTATATATATTAGATGCTATTAGTAATTTATTACTTGCTTGCATTTATTTTTTCTTACTATTATTGAAAGTGATATTTGCTTTAATCAAATGATTTATATTATCAAGGCGTTTACCAATATTTTGGTATAATATTATTTATATTTTCATATATAATACTTTGCAATAAAATTTGGCCAAAAATTGTTTTAGGCAATATATTTTGTGATTACATATATTCACAAAACTACTTTTCTGTGTTCTTGAAAAAAGTAGCATTTATAAAAAAACATCGCATGCTTGGGCACACTATCGATAAGTATAAATTTTGAAAATTTTCGTTATTGATTTAAAGATATTTTGAAATAATGATAAATTACACAATCATGCAATTTTCGTATAACCATAATTTAATGACTAAATTACTATTAATTTTTATATATATCATTTTCGTGATTTTTATATACATTATCCCAAAGTCTTCCTCTGTTAATAAAAGTGCAAATGTTTTTCTATTATAAAACATACAAATGCTACCTCTAGTAATTTTTATTTTGCAAGTACAATTATTTGAATTATAAATATTTTTATTTCAAATAGATGAAAAAAAATGAAAGTATAATTCTTCCAAAACTGATATATTATATTTGATTTAATTATAAAGGATATCTTTAGTTACTTATCTTGTCTGATTGTGGGACAAAGATATATAAATGTTTATTTACATAGATAGTTTAGTTCTATATCATTAATAATAATAGCGATTAATTTAAACGAAGAAAATCATTAAGTTGAAATAATATCTATCCTTTGTTAATATGTAAATGTAATAAAATATTTCAAACGATATCTGTAAATTGAACAAATTACAAGGCTGGTATGGATTGTTACAATAATTTTTTTTTTTTATAAATATTTCAGTATTTTTATTATGTTTTACTTTTATTTAATAAGAGGAAAGGTTAGTATACGTCGTCGTATCGAGGGTAATCATATTTAAATTATCATACCATTTACCAAGCATGTATGCAATGTGAGAGCTGAAATATGTATGTACGCGTCATAAGTTTCTAATGATGTTTTCAATATTACAGAAATGAATGAATGAAAAAAAAGAAACAAAGAAAATGGTAATATTGAAGATTCATTAAACTGGATAAAAACAAATTTCTAGCAGTATTATGTGTTTCCTAGTAACTCTTAATTGGTAACCATATCTTTCTTTGATTTGAATCAAATGAATATTTATAATTTTCATCCACCGTCTGTAAGGAGGAGTTTTAACTTCCCCATAAATCAAATATATTTTAAGTTAAAGACAGCACCAAATATTTAAGTGTGCGACAGAATAGAGGCAGCTCGGGCAGGTATTATCTATTATGTTATCTGCATTACATACGTGTACGTATATGTATATATAGGTATTTTATAAATACATGTAATAGAACGATACAGTTGCAGTTATCGCGATAGCCGATACTCTTAATGAAAAGAAAAAAAAAAAAAGAAAGGTTTGAAACGGACATAGGAAATCCGTACATGCACTTTGTATGACGCGGCAGATCAATCATGCTTTTTACAATGAGAGACAATTCGTATTTTAATGCTAAGGATTACAGTTCGTTTGATTCGTTACCAAACACTGTCGATTTGCGCCTTTCAATTTTGATATACTTTTAAATGAAATGAAATATCATGTAAGATTTAAGCGTATAATTGAGTATTGAAATACGTTTGAAGATGGAGAAACGAACAAATTATAATGGGTTAATTAAGATATTAAATATACAGCAAACAACACGTGTATGCCAAGGGGAATCTTTCATATTATCACAAACTGAATATAAAATATAACTTGTATTCTGTTTGTGTACATTCTTTCTGCTATACTTTATACTTTGGTACCTTAAAAAGATGACAGGGAATAGAAAGTAAAATTTTAAAATATTGCAGATTGTAATTCTTGAGAGTTTATGTAACCAAATGTACGTTTCGAAGTTGCAGTCAAGAGAGAGCATCCATTTTAATCTGAAAGAAAATATCACTATAGTGATCAATTAAGTAATTGTTAACAAAGCTTGTATTTCTGTATTAGGATTGCAATATAGATAAATTCATTTTCTGCTCTACTATCACGATATATGTGTATGTAAGCAAAGACAAGATGATTGTAATTAAATGATTAATAGGTATAATGTAGAGTTAATAGAGCACCATACCAGAGTAAAAAGAATCCTTAGTAGTTTGTTATATACATACACAGTCTCGAACAAAAATGAATTTTCTGTCGTGTATAATAAATATATATATATATATGTATATATGTATATATATACATATATATATATACATAGATACATACACATACATTTAAATTAAGTAGTGAACTGAAGAAAATTAAATATAAATGCTGCTGTAAATGTAGAGTTCTACAATGCTTTTATTAAGTATTTTCTTCGAAATATTAAATTCATGTTAAAGAAACACGACAGAGAAGCTTTTGTTACCGGAGAACTGTTAAAATGATGATTATTTTCTAATTTGTATATTGTAATAATATACATTATACTCCGATGCGTAAGAAGGAAGTTTTTAACGAATTATTTACAGGAATAAAGCTGTATTGTAGAAGATTCATTGTACGTAAAGGAATTCATGAAAAAGAAAAAAACAATTAATTGAAATTAAAAGTAGTAGAACGTAATACTTCATATTGTATAGTACACATATCGTACTTATCCACGCATATCGTAGTAGGTATCAATGAAAGTTATTAACGCCAGGATTTAAAAAGATGTGCAAATTCGTTTTCTGTATTGAAAAAATGTACGACGCGATATCAATAGAATCGTACGCAGAAATAGCAAATTATTTGTGCGCCATATTATAATATAAACATATCGCACTATTGTACAAAGAATAAACTATACATCTGAAAACTATAGTTACGTATAATTCTGCATCTTAAAATAAACCTCGCGTACTTTATGATGGTGTGAATTCAACAATTATTGTTACTTATGAAATTGTGGTTGTCTTATAATAATTTAAAAAGAAAAAGAAAATAGAAAGTGAAGGGAATACAAAATTTTACATCTGTTTTTTAAATAATTATAATATCCAGCAATATATCAATACAAATGGTGAAAATCATTGAATCGAATAGCTTTTTCGAACACTAACGTAACAAAATTTTCAAGTTTCGTACATAACAATAATACAACGTTAAGACTTTTTTTTTAATAAATATATGTGCGCGCAATGTACGTGGTGTATAACGTGTGCGTGTACCGTGTGTAAAACGAAGTATTGCTGAATAAATTCCGTGTGTATGTATCGTTCGTATAAATACAAAATAAGATTACATTATGTATATATCTATATAAACCTAAACAGAAAAAAAGTAGTGTACAAAATATAAATCTATCCAGGATTCATTTGTGATATAAAAATTAATTTTCTCGGAAAATATGTATGTATATGTACACGCAGACTCGTTCGTCCATGCTGGTAGCGAAGAAACTCAACAGCACATTTGCGACAAAACTATGATATACTTCTCTCACTGGGTAACTGATATAAATCTTTTTTTTTTTATTTTTCATTTTTCTAATCTTTTTTCTCTAGTCAATCATATCACAAGTAGAGAACGGACAACACACTATATGTCATCGATCATCAGAGATCTCTTGTTTTGCGCATTCTTTCTCTCATCTACTATTTTTTCCCCTCTTCTGTCGAGAAATATCTATCGCGTTTGGCAGTAAAATATATATCAAAAATGTTCAACGTACTAACATTTATAAAAGATATAAAATATACCTTACGCACTTCCAAAAAATGCCATTAAATGTTACCGAATGATCTGCAATATCATTTAGTAAAGAACAACCAATTTGGTATTCGATATTCATTTTTTTTTCTTTTTTTTTTAAAGTATCAAAACCAAACTTCAAAATTTTTCACTTTTATTCCAGCAAAAAAACTAAACGTGTTCAATGAATTTGGTTATATGAGTATTTGAATTCTATTTTTTCCCTTTTGCGATATTTCTATTCTTTTTTTCTTTTTTTTCTAATTTTATCAATGCAAGATAAAGTTTAAAGAAAATGTTCATTTATCAGAGATTCTTTGTGAGTTAACCACAATTAATGCATAAAAAAAAAAGAATAAATCACAGATGCTACTCTGTGCACTTTATTTCCCTCTTTACAAAAATTAGGGCTTTTTCGAACTTTCATTCACAAGACTCAAATGAAAGCAACGAGAAACACTTAAAAAGTCTGTCGTTTTCCCTCACGATGCGAAGCGTCCTGCATATAAAGCGTAAGACAATTCATATATCTTACAAATTCATGTGCACATCACACGATTTTCACCGAGTAACGAAAACTCGAAAAATTGGAATTTCAAATCAGCGGTATTCAAAAATCGCAGTCGCGTTCATTTTCATCTGTTACGTTAAGCAATTAAGATTTTCAATTAATTCATTAATAATCTTGAATTTCATAATTCATTGAATTGTTATTTGTAAGAATACCACTGCTTCAAACAGTTCTCGTAACGCAATTACAAAAATAACAAATCATGTCCATTAAAATACACGTTCAAGATTTAATCCTTTCTTTCAACAATGCGTACACTCTCGTACACCAACATTTCCAGAAATCGATATTTAATTGCGAGTTTTGGTCTTTCTAGTTACGCACGTATTTTCAATACTTTTTGTCTTTCTTTCTTTTTTAGTTTTTTAAACTGAAGAAAAAAAACAACATACAAACGTATGCGAATGTACACGAAACAAATTCAGCTTGAGAGAAAGAAATAGAACATCTTGACCGTGTTGAAGGATGAAAGCGTCGTACAGCGAAATATGAAATTTCTGCTTTCTTTTTCTGTTTTTTTTCTTTTTTTTTTTTTTTTAGAGAGCTACGCGAAAAGACTATACATCTTTGCATTGCAAACGATAAGAACAATCGGGAAATCTTCGATCGTTTTTAATCGTAGTTCCAAGATGGTATTCCTGTCGAAAAATCGCTGCGGCTGAACTTAAAAATTACGCTAATTAATTAACGAATCCTTATCAAATTATCCTTACTGAGTAAGTGAATATCAGTTCAACAGTAGTTTTCTGATTTCTTTTTTCTTTCTTTTTTTTCCATTTTTTGGTCCTATTCGCCGATACTACAAAAGCTCGCTATCGGCTATTAAAAGCATTTTCTTTAAAACATTTCTATCGTAGCTGACGTAACGACAGGCCTAGTGTAACTGAGTATCATAACTTCATTTCCCACAGCACGATATGAGCATCGTTGCTATTAGGATCTTTGAATGTGTAGCCTGATTTAGAGCTCTTGTCGGTAACTGATTGCGCGTTTAACTGTCTCCAATTGATGTAACCCCTGCCACCCATTAACGTCAAAACGGTCCGTTTGGGCTGCTCGATCTGTTGCAACGTTTTGTTGATCTTCTTACCGTTCGTCTTTAAATTATTGGTCGGTGGTATCGGTTCTGGTACAGACTGTCCTATATTACTATTAGGAGTGCTCGTTTCGTAGGGGCCATTTCGACTAGCTGTGCTACTGTTTCGTGACAGTTTGCCAGTTTTCAATGAGAGGTTCTCCTCAGAACCAGAAGACGTGTAGAGAGAACTCGCATGAGAATCGACCGACCAATTCGATAAATCGAGCGACCTGGGCCTAGTGATCTTCATCTTCAGTCTACGATCTAACGTGCTAACTTTATTTGGTATGGCTGCTAGTTCCGGATCGCTTCTTCGCAACGGCTCGTAAATCAAATCGATGCCGGAACTGTTCTCATTCTCGTAATCTTTCACGTACATCAATTCCCCGTACAAGCCGTAAACGTCGCAATTCTCACCGGAGCTCTGCGATCCGGACATCGAGCTCGACAAGAATCCTCCGCCGGAGCCGAGTCCCCTGGGCAGCGTTTTAGAGCCTCTGTACTCGTACTCCTTGCTACGTTTCCGTCTTAACATCACCGGGCTGCTCGCCAATTGCTGCTTCAACTTCAGTATGCTATTTGACATAGAGGAATCCAAACTTGCTCGATCCCTGCTTCGACTGTTGTCGGATTCCTTCGATCGTAACTGCACAGTTTCTTCGTCGGCGATCTCGTCGGTTGCACAGTTTATCGTGTTTTTCGGGTTCTGGATAGCAAGCAAAAAGGTAATAGGACCGAAATGCGCGTGGTACGAAATATTGACACGGCCACTGATAATAGGCACGCCTTCCAGTCGTGGCAGAGGAATCGTCAGACTGATGCCCACGTTTGTACCAACCCAGAGCAGACCCTTGCACGCCAGAAGCGCTGTCACGGTGACTGCCGTTTGATTGTTGTTCAAGTTATCGCCACAAGAATTGGAGGAGTTGTTCGATCTCGTCACTCTCAACACGTTGGACGCTATGTTAATGTCCTGCAAGTGTTTGAACGTCTCAGTGTGATACAAGCAGACGGTGCTGGAGTTCTTGAGAGCGACCCAGAGACCGACTCCGGAATGAGCCATGAGCTTCACACTGCCGACGTGTTCGTGCTGCGCGCTGAAGCTTTTCATCACGTCGCCGCTGATTGCGTTAAGTACCCAAACCTTTTTGCCGCAGGCAGCATAAACAGACGCGTTGATCGGCATCAAGCAAGACACCGGTTCACTACCTAGGGATATCACGAACGGATCTCTGAGATTCCAAGTGCCGTCCACTTGCCTTTTGAAGAGGAGGAGCAAGCCAATTCCCAGGGCAACGAAAACATTATCGCAATGATACTTGATCTGTATGACTGGACCTGAAACGGAATAACTTCCGAGTTCTTCTTGCTTCTCGGGTTCCGAGCCGGCATAGATCATGATCTTGCGAGAGTCTGTCCCCATCCAAACGAGGTCGCTCGCCAGCGAAAGTGGATCAGAAGACACACCCTTCACGAACTCTATGGCCGCGACTTTCGTCTCCACTAAATCAAAAGTCGTGACTTGTTTTAAGGAGGTGGCCGAGGCTGTCGTTGATTGACCAAATATCGTCACGTGACTGGATATACCGTCGCCAGTACATATCCACAAGTAACTTTGACTTCTTCCACGGCGTCTCGTGGGACGTGGATTTTGCGTGGTATAGTAGCAGCCGCAACGTACCTAAAACGCATTTGATTTTATTATATATAAACATGTACGAAACTTAGAAATAATTAAAAAAAGAAAAAAAATCATCGCTCCATCATGGTAAAAATCTCACTTCTGTCTGATGTTGCGAATGATACACTTGTTGAGAACTGACGAAGAGCGGCATTTTCGTAGATGGTCGCTGTTCTTGTTCAGGTACTTCCCAAGATGGCGAATTATTCGGATCTAAAGCTAGCTGTGCCAGTCTAAGTTCCGTTATCCAGTCTTTCTTCACTAAAGGATTTTCCGTTTGAAACGTATACATCTGTCCTTGTTTCGTCACTAATTGCAAACAACAACTATCTGCCCAAACCATATCTTCATCTTTTTGTTGTATGGAGAGTTGTATGGATTGCAAAATTTGTTTAGTTTTCTCAAGCGTCATTCCCTAAGAAATCCAAAATATATTTATTCGTACACGTATAAAAATCAAGATGATTGTAATTCGTTTTTCGCCTACCTCGTATTTACCCTTTAATTGCGCAACCAAGTCGCTTATCCTAGACATGACTTCGTAATCGTGCATTAAATCGTTCATTTCTACGCAGAGGTTATCTGCACCCACTTGTCCGCAATCTCCACTCTTATCAGATTTTAGGCTCCCGCCTTTATTTAGACCGGCAGTCAGTAAACGACTTAATGTTGGCGAAGTGCTTGTATCCTGAATCTATAGTGCAACATGGTGTTATTGATATTACTGTTATCAGCGATATAATTTTAATATTGCTATCGTTAGCGTCATTAATCACTATAAGTTGTATAAAGAACCTTGTTTTACCTCAATATCTGATACGGGATATGTCCACTTCAAAGTCAGTCTTTCACTGCCGCTAAAGTCCTCTGCGGATCTCGGAGTTACCGAAACGCACACCACAAGATCATTCAACAATAGTAACCTCCTCCTTTTAGACTTTGTTATCATGCCGTTTTGATTAAATTCCTAAAGCGATTTATCATAATATAAATAACGAGTTATATTGGGATATTTGAATATTTTGTTAGAGACGCATATATTTACCAATTGCGTAACGTTATCTTCTCTTATGAGGTACCTAGATGAAGAAGAAAGAGGACGATGAGACAATTTTCCGGATACATGCCGAAGCATTTCTTTAAACGCTTGGAATTGTTCCGCTTCGCGTTTCCTTTCATTAAGCATTTCCGCTAAACTCTCTAATTGAGTCAATGCCAATTGCAACGACATTCTGTCATGATGACCCTGCGGTGTATGTTTCAGTAAATCCTAATCAAAAAGTTTGTGTTATTACACTGCAACGTAATCATTGAAAACAAAAGTAAAAAATACTGCGCTTACCTGTAAGAATAATATAAATTGTGGAAACCTTTGCACAGGTTTCACCATTAATCCAAAGAAGGACAATCTATCGTGCGCACTTATTTGTTTCACCTGAGAGATACAACCGTATTTTAAATTACTTTATAATACAGTCGCTTGTATTATTATCACTACATCGAATACATACCTTGAAAAAATCGGCGAGCGCAGTCTTTCTTTTTGATTCTTGCTTAGCCAAGTCCATAGCTACTGAAAAATTATTTATAAACCCACTGTAAATGTCAAGAACGATAGCTTTGCTGAAACTTGCTACGAACACGTCTCCTAACTTCTCGTCCTTGTCCCATGAACGTACACATTCCGCTAATGCAATTCTGAATAACGTATGGCATTGCAGAATTTCAGGCAATCTGTGAAACAATGTCGCTATTTTTGCCTGACTCAATATAGGCGGCGAAGATTCTTCTAACGGTTTCTTGTAATCCTAAAGAAGATATTTCTACATGAAATTCTCCGAACAAATCTTGTGCAGGGCGGTTTAAACTAATGTGTACGTACATTCACTAGCCTCTGTAATGTGGACACATAACTGTTTTCAGAATGTACTATAGCTGCTACTATGTGTCGACGTTTTAATTGTTGAGGAGTTAAATTCGGAGGTGTTGGAGGAAGGGCGGGTGGGGTCTGTCTGCGTTGCTGCATACACTGAAATTGCACCATTGCACTGTTTTCCTCTTCAACCTGAAACACGTGTATCTCAGTAAATTTGCGTTAACTTGTCTTCATATATATTTACTCGATAGCCTTTTCTACAAAATTTTATCTTGTACCGTTTGTAAAAGTTTTTACAACAAATTTGTTAATGGACTAGAAACTAAATCTACAGAAATAAAAAAGCAGTAATTATTTTCTCTATTAAAGTGCAAAATAATTCTTTATGGAAGAGGAACGGGTAGAAATAATCTTTTGGACAATTACTTCGCAAAGTTGCGGCATTTGAGGAGTTTTGATGGGGCTAGTAAGGGACACCGTGTCGGAGGAATCCACGTCATATTGTTGCGTCGATCCTCTCCGGATGCTAAACCATCTAGATAGTCTTCCATGGTTACCGGGCGAGTCCAATGGGTCGGCATTGTTCACTCGCATATTTTGCGGCCTCCACTTATCGCACAGCGTCCTTGCCTTGTGTAACGTATTTCTCAATTGACAATTACTTCTATGGAGAATTAATAATCGTTTCGATTAATTATATGTATCCTCAGGAAGATGTCAATATAGGAACAAACAATAATTGATTCTCTGAACCAACAATTGTATCGACAAACTGATTCAAACAGTTGAGTTTCTCTCTCTTAATTTAATTTTAAAAAGCGCGACGTTTGAAAGAAAATGCTTAAGTTTCGTAAAAAATTAAAATTACGCATTATGGAAAATTATATCTTTTTGAATGTCGTAAGACTTTGTTACAAAAAAAGAAAAAAGAATATTAGAAGAAAACATCCTCGTTTCATCCAAGTTCCGCAATTTTTTTTTTTTTTCTTCATTTTACAAATTATTAGAATTTATTCAATGTGCTTAGTTAGTGTGCTTACTTAATACTGATATTACTCTTCTCACTCTCGTCATCCGAGGAGAGGTCATGATCCGACGCTGAGCACCAAGAGTCTTCGCTTCTAGCCGACTGTGTCGAAGTATTGGACCTAGTTGCCTCTAAGGATGGATGATGTTGTCTGTGCGTTTGACCGACAGTTTCCATTTTAGTCGGTCCTACGTCATCCCATGATCTACACCTTGAACGTGGTTCATCTAAAACCGAATTAAACACGTCATAAAAAAAATTATCGTTAAAAAAAATTATCAACAAAAATTTCCACAGTCGTTCCTTTCATTTGTCATTTTATTTTATATAACTGACTTATGTAGCTAGTTGAAGATATTAATTACGTTATTGTTTCTTTTTTATTCTGCTTATCTTTATGCAAAATGTAAATATTATTATCACAGAGCTTATTCTTCGCTTAGTTTCCGTCAGTAGCATCCATCGCTAAATGGCTAAGCGTATATTAAGCGATTCCTCAAGTTCTCAATTATTCCGAAGTTTCTATAATTATGCATCTTCCAAAATGTTCCCGCGTATCGAACAGGAGATAATATTGTCAAAGAACTTTCTTTTAAAGAAATATGGTTCTAACTAAAAGGCAGGGCGATAATTCTCTACTTTTGTTCTCTCCTGCTTGTTGTGTAGGCATTGTTTCAATAGGTATGATGCCTTGATAATTAAGTCAAAGTTAATCGCGATATTAAAACAGTTCTTCTATGCACCAAAAACATAACTTTAAAGCCTGGAATAACACGCTACTTTTTTAGACGCATCACAGCCTTAAAATATACATTTATTTAAGTATGTCATTTATAATTATAAAATTCAAATGTTTAAGAAATGCTGTCTTTTTGTTCGCAAATATTTTTCGACACGATGATCAAAATTAGTATAATACCTATACTGGTATTGTGGAATATAACAGAGTTGATGTTTATACTGAAAGTACATAAAAAAAAAAAAAAAAGGAAAAAAAGATTAATTTTACTTTATCGTTTAAAGCAAAGCACAGTAGGAAAGAAGGAAAAAGATGACGGTATTAATTTAGTGTTTAAACTGGCACAAGTTTCGTAAGAATTTGTTCGCTAAACAACAACCTCCTCGAGATCAAGACAAACTCATTTCCATACGCCTCTTAATACCAACTATATATTTTTGTAAAACGTGTGACGGCAGCTTCTATTTATACAATATGTGTCAATCGTTCGAGATACGATCATCCTTCTTCGAAAACATAAAATATTCATTGTTGTTCACATTTCGCGCTTGTTACACTTTAAATTACTTACATACGTAAGTAAGTACGAACAGGATGTATAAATTCGTGGACTCCCGAATTGGCGAATTAATATTTGCACGAATGATTCAAAAAGTTTACTCGGAAAATTTTACGTACTATATTCGCGTATTTCGTACGTACAATTTTGTTTCGTTAGATAAAACGAGCCAATTCGTCTCGCGCGAATTTCTAACCTTTCAAAAAATAATAATTTCTCTATTTTGGGCCCCGCTGACCTAAGCCGCATTCGTTTGCAGATTAAAAGGAATTTTAAATAAATTTTTATTCGATATAATAAAATGCCACGTAATTGGACGTAGATCACTTGGAAACTTACGATCTAGCGACATGTGTTCGCTTCATAAAGCGCGTAAATGCGATTACATAACAAGACGTACTACTTCATGCCTGTAAACTATGTTCTTTTGTTTTATCAATTTGTTGAAGTTGTACTGTTGGCAATATTTATCTTTCTCCTAATAGCTTTCCAAATATTTGCAATTTACTAATGGAAGAACACCAAACGGGCATTGGATTCGTATCGCATTATGAGAACCTTTAAACTTGCTATAA
This sequence comes from Melipona bicolor, assembly GCA_030673865.1. Lineage (NCBI taxonomy): Eukaryota > Metazoa > Arthropoda > Insecta > Hymenoptera > Apidae > Melipona > Melipona bicolor. The sequence continues at coordinate 44,688 of JAHYIQ010000075.1, read as the reverse complement.
GCATGTTAAAAACAATATAAACAAAGATAAGGGTAGCACGCCTGAGTCATTTCTTCTCAAAGTCATAATCCTGGTTTAGCTATTTCATCCACGGTTGACCTTTATTCAACACGTACTGTGTGAATTTGTTAAAAAAGAAAAAAAAAAAAGATATTATTGTTTCAACTTGAAGCGGCAAAGAAATATAGATAACCTTTATTACCCTCGGGAAATCGCGGTTTTATACGCCATTTGGTCACATGTGTGTTTTTTTGTTAAACGAACAAAATGCTCACTCTGATGGAATAAGTAATGTGATTGGATTGGGTATGTAAACAAAACACAAAATAAAATCATTATTCAGTTGACAATACGTTGAGAGTACGTAATAAAAAAAATTTCCGTTTGAAATTTTAAATAAGAAAAATAAGAACGAATGCGACTTAGGTCAGCCGTTCGAGAGTCATATAGAGGAACATTCAAAGATATTTAAAAAGTATTAATTCCCGATCGTAACAGTAGTAATTTTCATAGTGTTAGCAATTTATACGATTTTTGCAATGTAACATAAGCTGCTTCAAGTAACATAAAAGATACTGTGCCATTTCATATCTGTAATTTTTTTTTAGAGGATCAAAAACAATCTTGATCAGTTTTTTCTCGCATGGATGATGATAAAATTTGAAATTTGATCCAAGTCACATTATAGATATCATTATATGCTTAAGATGACTATTCACGCCAATATGCTATGCATATAAAAATTATCATACATATACTAATTTTTTACTGAATAGCATAGTAAATATATATTTTTAGTATAATAAAACTTTTGAATAATATTGTAATACACACACACATACACACACACACATACACGTTATCTTATAACTTTCATACATACATTTTAAAATTAGTTTTAAATTTTTTCACAGCAATCACAACAATCGTCTTTTACCGTAGTGTTGATGAAATGATGTGTGTATATATACACATCAAAGTTTTTCTAGAGTGAGTATTCGAATATTTTTACAAGCCACTGTATATATAGGAGCAATATGTTTCATCATTTAATTCTAACATCATTTATGAGCTTTGCGTAGACCACTGTCCGGTCAGCAATCGTTCGAATTAAACACTTGGCTCGCTCCCACATTCTAAAGACAAGCGTAGACAATGGCCAATATTCCCCTTTTTCTCACACGAACCAAGACTTCATCTCCCCACTTTTATCTCTCCCTTAAGCATCTTCTCCACAATATTTACGTTAGCGTCATCTACTTTGCAAATATCAAGTTCATCACTCTAAATTTGTAATTTACTAATTTCACACGTGCGTGCGTGCGTTGTAAACAGCAACGTTCAACCAATATTTGGATACTAACAGACTAACGTAGAGATAAGAGTAGTATCTTAAAATCATTTTTATCGCTGGAAAAAGAAAAAAACATGAAAACTTCATTCACAGATTTCGCGTATCTTTTGAAATACCAAATGCCTGGGAAGAACAAACGCGACAGTTGTGTAAAGGAATCCGGTTGAAACCACCCGAAACCACTCGAAAAACGTTTATGCTTCGTTTATAAATGTGGGAAAGAGCGTACTAAACGCAGAACGACTCGCGTTAACCATGTAGTCACCCTGACGTTAACACCAAAGTAACTTGAGCGCGGCACGCACACCGGAAGGTCCAATAAAACGAACAACGCGTAGAGCCTACCATTTCCGTACAAGGGACAGTCAGCATTATACATGGTACACTTTAATTGTAAAAAACAAAAAAAAAAACAAAAAAAAAACAAAAAAATCTAAGTTCAGGTTCAAAAGATTGAGGATCTTACAATAGATGCTCTATGCGACGAAGTAGTCAATAAGAAACAATACTTGTGAGTATTGTAATGTTCGTCTCAAAGTGTAAGAATCTAAAAGTTTGAAAATTTTTAAGTTCAGAGAATCGAACGATTTATTGAAAGCGAGATGTGACGAGGCTCACTGCCACGTTTTCATGTCTAATCCTATTAAAAAAGTAAACAAGCGAAACGAGGAAGTATTACTATTAATCCAATATTCGAGACAGGCAATTTCATACGCATTTTCCAGTGGTGAAAATTTGATGACCGTGTTGCAATTGGCGCTAACGATGCCAGGCTATTTGTAGTACAAATAATTAACACATTATGTAATAGTCAAAAACCGTGTCGAACTTTTCTGCATCTCCAACGCGATTGTAATTTTAGCCTTGCGTTTATAGAATTGTTCTCTTCATTTCGTTCGAATATTTTAACAAAGAGATATATCTCGTTCTGAAATTTACTTTTAGTAAAAAAAAAAAAAAAAAATAGAAAATTTTGTGTATTTGAGAGAAACCTCATTAGTTAGTATTCAGTAGTTAGTAGTTACTATTCAGAGAAGAATGTAAATGAATGCTACATAATATTGCAGACAACACTGCAAGCGAGCTCTTGTAAATTCCTCCCTAATGTTGAACGCGATATGCATGCATGCAGAGATTGTTTATCATTCCATAAAGAGCTCCATGACCAACGACTGATATTCACTTAACGTTTCAATAATTAATTGCAATATAATCCCGATAGTGATGCCTGATAGCAATAATGGCAATTACTTTCACAACGCGGGAATTGCAAATACCAAATTTCAATAGCAAGTTTATTAATCATATTAATATAATTAATAAATAATAAATAGTAAAAAAAAATAAACGAGTGTATTAATCTTGAAAAGATTAAACAGAAGAGAGCTCTGTATTGAAATTTATTTAAAGAGATGCATTGTGTGCGATTTCCGAACTAAACACCACTTGCAGTTATACAATCTGTTACATGTGTTATACTTTTATCGATATTCCCATAACCTTGGATCTATATTTTAATGCATATTCATCACGGATGTAAGCATTATGTAATTCCATGTCAAACATTTGAAACTTTCCAGCCATGTCCAGCGCGAACATTGCAATCGATTAAACTCGATTTCTAAGGAGAAATCGCTTGACAAGACCGAGCGATTCAAGGAAAAATGCGCAGTGTCACGTTCAAGGCCACGATTATAAACGCTTTTCCAACAATTTACACTTGTTACATCCACTATCGTAACCTAGCACGACACGGAGCAAATGCAAAGTTTTCGTCTAGAGGCGAAACAATAAGATTTGTTACTCGAACGAATCGTATGCGATGGTAACATAACTGCTCCTTAACTCCTCCCCTTTTTTTCACAATTCTTCACGTTTGTGTTTCTTCAAAGCTTTCTTGCACAATTGAACGGTATTAATGGTGAAGTTCTACAAATCATTATTTTATAATGATTTATATTAACGTCATTCATTAATACTGATAAATTTTCTTGTGCTACGAGGTATCGGTAATAAACCAGAAAGTGAAGAAAAAGTGACGACAACTCGGCTAACTTTATGCGACGCAAAAAATTGTAAAAGAAATTCTATTGATCGACAGATACAATGTCAATAAAAAAAAGGCGATGTATACGAATCACATTTGCCAACGAATGATGCCATCTCCGAAGGTATATCAGCGTTGTAATTGTAAAGCACACGACGCGGCATTGCGTCACATTTCTGTAAATGGTAAAGACGAGGATAGGTAAAGCGATCTCGTGTTATATGTCGCCTGTAACGGGTGCTCGGATTATAATAATTTCTCTTCTGTTCCAATGACGCATTCGTCGGATTGAATCATTGAATTATTTGCTATTCGTACTATTGCACAACTCAGATATTTTGCATATTTTATAAAATATATTTATAACTTTACTTTCATGTTCTTTTGCAGAGCAGAAATAAAAATAAGTTATTTTGAATTGCGCAAAAATGAATCTTTAATCGGTATGATTTCATTGTAATACATTTGTTGCTCATCATTACGTCCAATCATTACGTACAGTTTTTAGCGAATGGAAGATACAATTTGTCCTATTTTGAAACAACCACGCAAATATTGAAAAGATAATACACCGTTTGCTTTAAATACTTTAGATAACTGAGACAGGTTAAAGTTTACAATACGGTCCTAAATACGGTACAAAAAGATGTACGAAATCTTTTTCTGCTATTTTCTAAATTGAAACACAGATTTAAAAAGTATATAATTTATCGGTATAACCTGGGGGACACGAGGTTAATCCGATTACTTGGTTTCCTTTTCGATACAATTGTTTCTTTATTTGTGAATCTCTTCTTTTTAAACGTGTCATTCAGATAATTTTACAAGGGCTAAATTTAAGTCAAATCAATTTTAAACTAATTTCTAACACCGATGATTATAGAAATTTTTAATTTTAATTATAAAATGGACAAAGAGCCCTTCCTTTCCTCTTCAGCCTGAACTTCAATCCTAATCGTAATCTAATGCAATTCGAAGTATGCTGACCCTTGAAACGATATCTCAGTCACCGTGTATGCAGCTGCGTTGTTGACTCGCTTTTTGCAAAAAAAAAGAAAAAATGAATCAGAAGAAAGAGAGAAACAGCTCGAAGAACACACAGACAGTGTCGCTGCTCCGGGGTCGTGCAACGAAAGAAGGTTAAATGTTCAAGGATGAGAGCATCATAGACAAAAAGGACGCGATCTTAACGTCGTAGCCTTTCTTCTTGCGAACAGGAAACCGCCACGAACGACACATAACGCATTCAAAATGTTCGCTCGACACGTCAGTTCGGCCTCGAGAGAGACTGACATACGAACAGGCTGTCGCTTGAGTATCTCGTACAAAATGAGAAACAGAGAAACAAGCAAGACCGAGAGATAAACCGAGAGATTTTTCAACGAGTTATAAAACTGGGATTAAATATGGAAACGTATAAATCTTCGGAATATGAGAAATTCGTTTGAAGATTTTTAATCATCGGGAACACATTGCCGAAACCCTTGCGATTTTCCTCGATTTTCCTGCCTTCCTTTAGCTCCTCTTGAATGAACTCATTATTATTCTCTCTTTCTCTCTCTCTCTCTCTCTCTTGAGATAAAAACGTTTCAGTGATAATTTCAGTTTGCAGACTCTTTCGTGGCCTAGATAAGATCAGCATAAACTCGTAGGAGTTCTTCGCTGTAATCGTAAAGTGCACGCGCGCATACATGCATATATTAACGCTTGAAAGTTTAGAATCACTTTTACGTATACTCAAAATTTAGGGAAAAAACAAGTTTAAAAATAATGAAACGTTTATTTTAACTTTAATAAGTTTCTTTTATTGCAATTAATACCTTATCTTGTTATTAGGTAATTAATTTTAAAGTAAATATAATTTTTGGCTACAAAATATTAAGCGTAAAATTATAAGGAAGCGACAGTATTATGTCAACAATCAAATTATCAAGATGCAAACTAACAGACGTAGTCAAATTTCAATAAAACGTCAAATAAGAGATTCTAAACTTTTCAGTAATATTACACGTACTTAGATCGTACTATATCGTAAAATTTATCGACTTTCAACGAATTGAAAAAAAATAATACATTGCTCTTTGGACTTTCGTTCGAGGAACAAAAAATGACAATTAGTAGATTCAAGGCTTGCAAGGATAAATAGTGGATCGCTACCATTGGCAGAATCAATCATTACTGTCTTCAGAGATAAACACAAACGATCGAGACACCCCTTGCATTTATTCGTGCGCAGGAAGTCGATTATCGCGCCACCATGCATCGCATGCAATGATCAAGAAAATTATGTTCAATAATAAGAGGGACAACCAGCGATTTAGCGACTCTTTAAAACCTTAATAGTTAATCTTTTTTCGCGTTGTAAGATGCAATCTATCGAAACACTGTCATTAAATGTATACAATTAATCTATTGTTTTCTTTTTTACTGTATTGTATACTGCATTATGGACATGTATATTTTTTATGGACATAAATTTTTTATTACATATAAATAAGCAAGATACAGATGTATCTGTATATATATATATATATATATATATATATATATATATACATACAATTGGTTGGCAACATTTGTGTTTGCTTATTTATACGTAATAAAAAAATTTATACGTAGAAACATAATCATCGAAAGATAAAACTCTTCCATTCTTCCAATAGTAGAGCTACATCTTATTAGATACGATAATTATGCTTTTCATAAGAAACAGACATTCGATCTTTGTTGTAGCAGATCTTCTCAGAAAACTACCAACTGTATGACCGATTAATAACAAACGTGTCGGCGTAATTCAATGATCTCAGTGTTTGAAGCGCTTGTGTACGAACACTTAACTGAACAAAAGCATCGCTCGAAAAATGATCGAAATTGGAATTTTTATTAAATCTGAAGAGGAACATGGAGAAGAAAACTATCGTTTCCGAGTTTAACGAATGTCATTAGTGACTTTAATATCACACTGTTTGACGACACTACATAATTATACGACAGCAAAACTCTTACCACTTTCTTAATTAGCAAATAGAAACAGGTTCCAACAGACGTAACTCCCTCTCTTCGCGAGGAACTGCGCAGCCAAAGAAATGACTCGTTTCCTCGATTCACCGAACGCTTGAATTACTTTTTCAAGCACGGCGCGGTGTCGCAACGCGGACTTTCACGAAACGAAAATGTTTGAAAATGTTTGAAAATGTATCGTCGTCCACCCACGCGACCTGGTCACGCACGAGTAAACACACCGAGCACCTACAAACTTATCTATCCAGTACGTGCATGCACACCAGACAAGAGAGCACGTGTTCTCTTGTACGAGAGAGAGAAAAAATACTCTTCGATTTTCGTTCGTGTTTTTTTTCTTCAACGTGAACTCGAGAACGCAATTCGTCGGCCAGGTTTTCTCTCTGACAACAGGTACTCGCGAAATGAGACAGCCTTGAAAATTTCGGAATTTTTTTCGTTGAAGGAAAAGAATCTTTTTTACGAATTTTTGAATATAACGAGAGTAATTATATCGAAAGTATTTGTCTAAAAAGGATGAATCCTTACTGAGATATTTTCCATAGCACAAGCACATTTTAATTTTAATCTCGACCAAGTTTGACAATTTATAACAAGAGGACTCTGTGAATTTTCCTTTTCTTGTTAATGGTATTTGTTTGTGTACATGCAAGTGTACAACACTTACATTCTAAATTTATATTCAAAATTTCCAATCTTTTTGATACAACCTCCATATCTCTCTGAACCATCCGTTTTCTTCGCGAGGATTTATCAAATGCCTGACCTGGCAAGTTTTATTTCCTATTAAATAACGTGGAATAAATATAACCCTGTTCAATTTCGTATAATAGAGCAAACGGTTTTTCTGTTGTTCCTTTCCCTATCGGACCTATCCACTCGTTTTCTTTTCACGTGTAAATATATGAGGACGTACGAACGTCCAATTGTGTTCCCACAATTGCACGTCGTTGGAGCGCGAACTTTATAAAATGTAACAAGGCCCCGCGGGGGAGAGGGCACGGGCATTCTTGCAAATAGCATCACTTTTGTTTTCATCCTATTAATTTGTGTATTCGGAACTTAGAGAAATATATATATATATAGCCATTTTTTTTTAGAATGAGCACGATATTTCATACATTAATATAAAAATTAATACATCATAGTTATTTAATTTAAAGTAAATTAATTTATGAATTAATACACATAACAGAAATGAAGATTTAGTGACTGTTTGACGATACCAGAAAGTTCTTCTGTTTTCATCGGAAATTTCACCTAGTTAAATCGATAATAATAGAGACACATTCTCATAACACATAAAAGCAAGCAATCCTTAATTGCCTGCCGAATCCCCACGAAGTCGATTCAATGGAACTGGGATCCGATACTGAATCATACCGCACACATTCCCATGCACACGCACGCACAATCAAAAGAACATCCGATTCGCGACCTTGCCAATCTACTAACCAGCCTTGGTTCAGCGAAATCTGACTTCGTAATCGATTCTAGATCTTGCTTTCAGAGCTCGTAGAACGTCGTGTTAAATGTACCCTTCCTCCTCTTCAGCATTGAAAACCACCCACGTTACCAGAAAAAGGGGAAGGGAAGAAACTATTGTGAAAACGATAAATTTACACCGACAACAAACATACTTGTTACACAATACGTAACAATAAAAAAAAAGAAAAAAAAGAAAAAGAATTTCAAGTTACTTTCTAAAACACTTGCAAACAATGTTTAGAACACACAACGTGCGAACGATCGAGTCAAACGCGAATGATTTGAAATTGAATTTTCCACTTGTCGGTTTTCCACGAAATATTCGATGACGGAAGAGAAACGCGACCGTCGAGCCGGAGCATACGATCCACACTATTCTCTGGTGAGTCGTTTGCTCGTGAGTTCCTCCGTCGCGGACGGCCTACGCGTACGATCTCGCGGGACGGTGCGAGCTTGTCTCGTGCGATGCACGCGATAGCGCGAGCGCATGCGTTTCACACGTTTCGTCTGCGCGTCAACTAGCACCAGCTTAACGCGACCGCGTTATGCTCCCTCTGATCGTATCGACGACAGGGTGGAAATGAACCTTTAACACACAGCGCAGACACGGGGAGGAGAGGGAGGTGTGAAACGTTGGTCCGATCGCGATAGGTACGATACTTCTATACGCGTCGCTGTACGACTGGAGGAAACTTCAAAGAGCAAAACTTTGCGTCACTTTGATCGAGTTCACAGCACCACTTTTGTTACAGTTTGAAGGGAAAAGTGAACAAAGCACACACGGTGATTTCACAATGCGTGATGTTATAGTCGGACACGAAGAATTTTTACGGACAATCAAAATTTAGGAAACGAAGATGTCGATGAAATGAAAGAAAGTCATTGTATCGCTGCGCGTGAACAATCCATGGATCACTCTTAGATCGTTGCGATCGATTTTGAGGGAATCTGCTTTATCGACCGTATTATTCTGATTGTACTCTGTGAAAACAATTTTTATGTAAAGATCACGAGTTAATTTCATAATCACGGGTCATTTCGTAAATTATAAGAAAAGTAGACTATAAGCCTCGCGAGCAATCGTGCAAACAATTAACCACGAACGGTAGTGGGTCACTTGCTGTCAATTCGTTACAGGAGGCATGGGTCACTTGAACGATTCGTTACAGTCGGGTAGATAACACCGATTTGTCACGCTATCATAAGTCGGTTTATTAATTTTTCGCCGAAACTTGAGTTACTTGAACTCGTAAGAAAAAACAAAATTTCGTATTAGAAAGTCACCATAGTGATCTTTTGCGTGGCATTACGAATCACCACTGATCGTGATCGTGATCGTGAACGAACGGAGACTGATGTAATAAAATGCAAAAAATTTTCAGATCAGAATCACTACCTGAAACGGAACAATTATTTGGAACGAATAACATACATTCACTGAACCGACCTGATTTTGAACGAATGTTACGAAATCATAACATTCTATCGATATCCTGTCGTTTATCTTCGTCTGTACTCGCGAAGATTCGTATAAGTGCGAGTAATTCACACGAATTACTTGTCAATGGAACACCACATTTTATCACTTATATCTTATTAATTCTTTGCGTCGGTATGACTCGCTTACAAGAGGGAACGTGTGAGCGTATATAAAAGGACTTTAACATCATTAAAGTGTCATGTCTCCGTCGACGAAATAATTTTTAAAAATAATGGATCATTCTTTCCAGAATGGATCAAATTCCTTCCAATTTCCACTGGGAAATTGGTTTCATATAGTTCAAGAATATAGAGGATGGAATCGCGGACATTTATATCGCTGTTTAAGTCTACAACGGCCACGAAGACAGCGGCGCTATTTCGAACGTTATTACGCACTACGGATTCATGCGCGTGGTAGTACGTGTGTCAGGGGAGAAATATTTTTCATGCTGCCTGTTTGCTCTTAGAACGTTGCTTCTCAACCTCCTATTTGCTTGCTCTATTTGGATGGTTCTTCTCACCGGTAGGGACAAAGACAGAGAAAATAGGAGGAGGAGGAGCAGGTGCATTGGCTCTTGCTTAGTCCTCGGCAAACAGAAATTTTTAAACAAACAGTAATATCGCGCGCAGGTGTGTGTATAGCGTTGCTCTTGCCTAGTGACTACGTATTTGCAATTTTTAAAATTCAACTTCCTCGGTATCGGATATTTTTTGCTTTTCACACTATTAACGTTACAGTATTTCATTTGTTATTATAGTATCGAGATTCGTATGACACGACAGATAGGTCGAACGCTCACTGATCGCTTAAATTTGTGCGCATTTGTGATCATGTATTATATGTAGAGGAGAATTATTTCGTTCGTGGTCGCTGTTTTCTGACCTCGGCTCGTGAATGCGTCGGGGGTGAGAATGAAAGATAAAACCAGAAGAAAGTAAGGCATAGCAAGGTTTCGTAGAATTCATACAAGTATTGCATCTTTACGAAAATATCAAATCTCATCGTCCCTCTCTTCTTCCCGCTAATTCATACTTCACACGTTCATAAACGAATTGCGCAAGAAAATCCATTCTAAGCGCACATACGTCTGTGAGTGTATCGAAGGAATATCGCGAGCACCGGCTAGGCTAGGCAAGATTATTATACGTATGATGTATCGGTATGCCTCGAAACCTGCAAGACAATTCGAGCCAGTCGAACCAGTTAAGCATGCGTTGTATCGAACACCCACGTAAATGCATAATCGCCTACGAGCTAAGGTACATTGTTTCCTCTCTTCGAAAATAGAAGCTGGCTATTATACGCATCCCCTCGACTCTTTGCGTCTTCTCATCAATGCGTTGAAGTTTGCCTCGCTTGGGTTTAAATAAGAACGGGCACATCGAACGGATAAGGCACACCATGCAGGTGCAACGCGACAATGCACAACAAACTGCAGGTATACGACCGTTCTCATGCACGCATGTGCACACAGACGTGAGCACAGACGGTAGCTGCAATATTCGCGAGATGCATCCCACACGCCGCTGTGTTTGAACTTTCTTGTTTACGGACAAGTACATATTAGGTGATATTGTAATTTTAATTCAAATCTCACGTAGCCTCTTGTTACTTTACATTATTCGAAGGATCGAGATATAAATACATTGCTAAAGAAACTTCACAGTTAGATTAATTTTTTTAACATTTTCAACGTCTTTGAACGTGTTGCGAATTTAATTCGTATAGAACTTCACCGAAAACGACCTTATGGATCGATTCGATATCTTTATATAATTATTTGACATCTCTTTATATAATTTGAATACCTCGTATTAAATTTGGTCGATTATTTGACGTTAATTGTTCCAACAACTCGTGCGTTATTGTTTAAACTTTGGTTCATAAATGCATTTAAATAATATTGCAGGTTTAATTGATATATTTTGTCAATGATCTCGCATCGATCGTACTTCTCGAAGATACTAAGTTAATTGTTCGTTGCTATTAGTTGTTCCAACGAGTTTATTTTTCAAATCGACAAATTATTGAACTTGCCACAAAAAACGCAAGATAATCGCGAGAACAATTCAATTATATCCAGGATATACGTACAATATAACGTCCTTGTTTTCCGGAAGAGTCTTATAAAATCTATTGCGTCACAGATCTGAACACAAATTGTGTTGTACGACCGATTAACTACCACGCGTCTCGTTTATCTCTGTTTCCTAACATGCCGATTAACTGTTCCATATTTCCGTTGCGAAACGTTTGCCTACCAGTTCCTAACCTAACTTACATCCCTTTCAGTCGAGGATCCTATATAGGATTTAATTAAAAAGAAAAAAAAAAAAAAGAAAAAAGAAGAAGAAGAAGAAGATGCTAATAAACTAATTCGAAAAATTATTTTATTATTAGAAACGATTCTCGTTTCAAATACTTGATATATTTTTCGCTGTGGACCATCTTATAGTTCCGAACCTAACTCGCATCCCTCATAACACTGACAATCAATTAATTCACGTGTTCCGTAAATTATTAAATTGTCAGGGACAATCATTATCGAAAACAATCCAAATATACCCCACTTGACACAGTAGATAAGCAAAAAAGGTGGCATTTGGCGTTTTACAGTGCGCGGCCATTAATTTTAGGACGCGTCAATTAGTTAAAAGCAACTAGTGGAGCGTGAGCCTATATAAGTCTGGCAACAGCGCGCCACTTGAATGTTCATTGTAAGCACGTAGCTCGTATGTGCCCCCGAGTGTCGTGTGAGCTGCTCATGGAGAGGCCAGCTTTTTACAGTGACACACGTGCTCCCCACTAACTTTATTTCTGACGACAGAGTCCGCGATTCGAGGAGTCATCGGCACGGGAATACTTCCTTTTTCGCTAGCGGGGAGCCGAATTTACTGCAACTACGCACCCGGTTATCCCTGGCCCCTTACCCGGTTCGCATTTAAACGCGCATAACTGAGATTAGGCGGCAACTGTTCCTCCCCAGCGGCGCAACCGAGCCAGTTCATTATACATCTACTACTACCTATGATTTTGCAACGGGATGCAAAAGTATTCGCGCGTATTCTTCCACAGGATGTTATATAATGGCACAACGGCCTCGACCGTTATAAACAATCATTCGGAAAGCGATCAATGAGCTCTGTTTTTTTTTCTTCTTCACCTGTTGGGAGCGGTTAACCTTGAATTTTAGTACTCAACGGTAAGAGAAAGTTAAAAAATGCATTTCTATTGCTTATTTTTACAGTGACTTCGTGATGATACAAAGAGAGTGTTCCCTAGTTCAAAATCGTTATTTAGGAAGACTGTAATTTGAAGGTTAGAGTCGTAGAAGACACCCAAGTCACCAGTCAGATAGGATATATCACCAAAACCAGAGATGTCTATATAATAGTCGCTTTTATATAACTTACATAATTAATCGTATTTGTTCATCTAACGAACGAAGTTAAATAATATTGCAAAAAGATTTGCATTGGTTGAAGGTTAAAGGAGATAAAACGTTATGCATGAAAGCTATTGAACACCATGTTCACTTACGTACGTATGTGTATGCATATCTACGATAGAGAGGAAAAGTAAAGTGAAACAGGTTTTTAAGAAAAGCGAAATGACTCCAGCATCCAGCGAATAATACAGGTTATATCGAATTACGTATATTATCATTATCAACTACTAATTGCCATTTGCGGTTGAATACACGTGATATGCTTATGATGGTCAGTATCCCATCTTTTTTTTTAAGTTCTTTGGGATGACTAACACGTACGCACAATTAGTAGCTGCATTAAATCATATGCAATATAGTATTTTCAATTACTTGAAAACTGAATATTATTTATCTAAACACGCGAAAAGCAAAGCTCCGCTTGCTAATAAATCTCACATTGGGCCGCTTGCTAATAAATCTCAAATCTCTGTGAGATTTGAGATTGCCCGAGCCAGGCAATTTAACGTCCACCGGGACTGAGAGCAATAAACAGAAGAGAGACGCGCGAAGAAAACCACGTGGCCGCGTTAGAGAAACTTGAAGAATATGATGAAGCGCACGCATTGCGCGAATGCTCCCCTGGCAGACGCGCGAACGAAAACAAGATATTTTTTCGCTCGCCCATCTATGAATATTCAATCGGAGGCTGTTTGATGTACCGCTATTGATGTTTGTTTCGAAAGGTACAAATTAGTACCTATTTGTTCCCTTTCACTATCTCAACCGGTTCATCTACGTGTGTAATAATAAAAGCGAACGGGAACATTTTTAATAAATCATCGAAATACCGCCCGGCCAGTGTGACATTTTAATCCGCACTTTTACAAGAGAAAGCACGCCCACGCGCGAATAACAGGTCCTATACACAATCTAGTAGACACGCGATATCAACTCGGCCGCCGGTTTATAAGGCCATACATCACTGGGGCCATAAATTACCATATTAACTAACCGCGTGGAGGTGTCCCAAATGGGTTGCTCAAGCATCTCAAATCTCGAATCGAAACGAATTAGAATTTTAAATCGATATCTCACAGGTGTCGCGCGTGCACCAACGCGGGAGCTACCGGATCGAACATGATACAAGGCGTGCCGATTACGACAAATGCGCTTCAATCCTGTGGCAAAAACATACGGTTTACTTTTTGGTACCGTATTTGTGAACACATGTAGCCGCGTTACATATGTCTCGGGCCGTCATATTGTCGTTTTACGACTTAATGCTTCGCATGCGACCGGGCATTTATAACCTAAAGGAAGTCAAATTATTCTTCGTCAAGAGTTCATATGGATTTCGTACAGTTATTGAAAATTTATATAGTATGTGTATGGAATGTGTAACACATGAATATGTATATAGTATGTAACCATAAATATATATATAAATAGAAAAGAATATATTGTAAATAAATTATTTACAGGATGTTATTAATCTTACGGTAAGTTTTACCGGTATGTTACGACGAATCGAGAATCCCCCAGCATGATTCAAGAACGGACTCGCGTTGCTCACAAATTTTTGTTTAACGAAGACGATAAGCGACAGGCGTCGCGAAACGATACTCGGGTGAATCGAACGAAAGAAGAAAAGAGAAGGACATATGGACGATGCACCAAGAACGCGGAACGAGCACTGTTCTGATGCTGACGCTGCACGACACGGGGCGTTTCGTCGTTTCGCACACAACTGTGCCGATGCCAATTACCGGGAACAATGATCGACTGTGTCGCAACGGAACCAGACGCACAGAGTCAATTCCGTATTTTGAGCAACGTTCCACTGAGGCGAGCACAAATATTTTTTTGTAAATAATCGTCTATACTAAAACCATCATCGATTTAAATGGAAAGAAATCATTCTATCCTATGACAGATATTTTTTCAAAACTAATGACAGATATTTTGTGTTTTAGGTTTGGACACAACCCTCTTCGAATACGGCGGTATCGAAGGGGTAAAACGTTTCGTTTTCTGATTGAACGCTGCCACCGTGTATGCACGACACCACGGTTCAAGTCGCGTCGCACGAAATATAGGGGAACATCTGACAAGCACTCACGAAAACTTACACTTAATCAGGATGACACCGTTATGCAGTTCCTCCATCTCGCGGAGGCGAGCGATCCACGTCGCGTTTCGTCCTCCAGGTTAAAAGCCACTGTCCAAGCCGAGTGTATGGTTGGCTGTACGTTTCGGTCTCGGGCAACGTGTTCACCGATCGGAGCCGAAGAGGCCAACATACGCGTCGGCGCACGCTCTTGGCGTTCCAGTCGGGAGAGTTGAGGAACGACACTTCTCAACCGCCAGGGGAACAACCACGGCTGGGGTAAAAATTACGGAGCGCACGTGGTCGGTGCGACCGGTCGCGGGCGTAATTAATATTGCAGCGTGCACTGATAAGAACGCGTCGTACGCGACAAAGAAACGCCACTAAAACCGAGTATAAACATGGCCGTGCGCGCGCGTCTCTCTAGCTCTCCGTGGCCCGCGGACCCGTCGTCACGCACTGAGGGAGGTTGCATGGAAACGAAGGGCACGGAGGAATGATAGAGAGCCCGAGCGAGAAAGAGAGAGAGTGAGAGAGAACGATCAAGGCTGCAGCTGACCGAGTGAAAGAGAAAAACCCGTCAAGAAAGAGAGAATGCAACGGAGGGTGCTGTAACTTATGAACGAGAGAGAAAGTTAGAGAGAGAGAGGGAGAGAGAGAGAGAGAGAGCAAAGGAGCGGACAGGCCGTGTGTGGAAAAGAACTGGCAGAAAAGGAGGCCAGTATGCAGCTTGCAGACAAACAAGGATAAAAAAACAAAAGAAGAAAATCGGATAGAGAGGTAGAATGAAAGAATGGGCCATTCTGTGTTGTACGTTCTCAAACGGATGGAGGGAGAGAGAAAAGCAAGGAACAGATAAACGGAGGCACGATCAACATAGAGTAGGAGGAACAGAGATGATCGTAGAGTTTGTTCGGAAGTTTGTTCAAGCAGCCGGCACGCGGCGCCACTTTCAACGTTCAATTCTCCATCACAGCTTGCGCCTCTGAACGAATTCTGGGTAAAAATCTGGGTGATTTTCTGACCTGAGCTATTGTTAAACACGGAAAACGAGTAGGTAGCAGCTGGACCCTGAAGGTCCTTGTGAGCTGGAAAGCTGCGGTCAAAAAGGACATTTCGGTGAGAAATTCTTGGAAAAATTTTACAGCATTAACACAAAGGAGCCACATTTTAAGAGAGAAAATATTTGTACTTGCATTTAAAGGTATGTGAAACTGTCATTATTTAAAACGTTAAACTCCCAATGCGATTATGTATCAGTATGTTTTCATCTATATTTATGCATTACTGACATTATCGGATTTATCGGTTTCGGTTCTAGATATTTTCACAAGACTAGCCACCAGAGATCAATCTCTAGCTGCTAGTTGCTGGAAATCTTGCAATTACCTACATAAGAAGTGCTATACCATGTTATTGAGATAATATATACAATTTATAAATATAATAGAAATTAGCTTGCAAATAAAAATATCTACTAATAAAGAAACGAATGAAACAACAAGATAATTAAAATGATATAAATTATTTGCAATTCAAAAATTAGCGTCAAGAAGATATTGACACACAAGCAATTCTTATGTAGGTGAAATACGATGCATTGGAAGTCGAAAAGCGTTTATCGCATGCACAGGACAAAAAAAAACTTTTTCTTTTGGAAGAAGAAAAATTACACATTCCCAAAAAGATACATTTCCAAAGAAAGTACATTTATTGAGAATAAAAATTTCCGGAAAAAATGAAAATACGTCAACGGTGTATAGCAAGGGTTAAAATTTAATTACACCTCTGAGAATTTCCTTCAACTTCAATCTTAACAATAATTACATTACATCCAATAACTCGTGTCAAGTTAAATATAAGCTGTTTTGATTTCCAATTGAAATAAATTTTCCTCTCGCAAAAATAAATGAGGGCTTCCTGTTTTACAAAAGTCGAGCGTTCGAGAAAATCTCTATAATTTACAACAAAAGCACGTGTTTTTGTCTTGTGTTGACAATGGTTGACATTTTCATCGAGATCTCGAAAGAGATCGACATCGTAGGCTAGTTCGATATCGTCGATAGCACAGTGAATCGGGAGAGCGAGGCACGCAAGTTGGCCGAGCAAAAGGGAAAAGAGCCGTGTTGTACAACTCTAATGAGAGATGGCGACGCGGTTTGTTTTCCTTTCTTGGTTGGTACGTATTTAAAGAGCGGCCGGTTATATATGCTCTTTCTCTGTCTAGATACGCGCGTATTAGACAGAGTTTCAGAATCATGCGTCCCCGCTAAATCTATGTTTGTAGCTTCTACCACGGCGGTGGTGGCATGTGCTTGACGTACACTCTCCTCCCATCCTCCCTCCTTTGCTCGCTGGTCAAGACTGAAACCAGGACTTAGTACGCATTAGAATTCCTCGACTACGGGATCGTATATCCTTCCGTAAATTTCGTGTAGGACGGCCTCATCATGACGCAGGTCTCTCAGCATACGAAATTTCGATGTGAGTTCTGGCAAACACAGTCTGTCATTCAATAAAAACCACGTGTACACTCTTGATTCTTTCTCTTGTGTCTGGCTATGACGTTGTTTATCAATGACGACGATGCTGATTGTGCTTTGAACGCGAAACGAACGACTGCTTTATCGAGGCGCGTTCTTTTTTTTCTCGTCCCAAGCGTACGTCGTCGGCCATCGTGGTTCCCATTTTGCTACGCGAATGTATTGTGATACGCAAGAATTTCCTTTGTGTCGTCATCACTATGACCACTACGTTGCTACTTTTCTATTTCTTTCGTAATGTTTAGTTCGAATTACATGCTGCTCAGTTATCAACTTATTGCGATTCTCGTTATTACTTATCGTTCTCTATTAGTGGCAGTATAATTCACAGTACGTATCGAGTATTGTGGCACGAATTTACTGCGTCCATCAAGGATTTACTCGCACGTTGCGCGCGCAACCGATTTTCGTATTCGTGCGTTACCATTCTTTCTCTTCTGTAATTAACTAACACGGCGATCGTGATGTGATTTCATTTAGCCGTATCGACTAAATCTTTCGTCTCATTTAAAAAAAAAAAAAAAAAAAAAAATGAAAAAAAAAAAAAAACATTCGTCAGACTTACACCTCGATGCACACGAGCGATTCAGAAAAATGTGCAATGGAATATGCATATTAATGCGCCCCTATTAATATTATCGTAATATTAAATTACGCGCGGATTGTTACTTCTCCCTTTATATTTAGTTCTTCTACCATTCTTTTTCTCATTTTTCCCTCAACGAGCGATGGTAATCGGTCTACGTCTACTACATTCTCTGAGACACGACATTCCCCCCCTGAGACCGACGTAATAAGCGTTTAATAGGAATCATTATCATGATCACGGTGATAATAATCGCAAGTCATGCAGGTAGTCACGAAGATTTTCTTTTCCATTTTGTGGATGCCTACAGGGGCCGAGAATCTCACTTGTCGGTTCATTCAGCTCCGAAAGGAAAACAGGAAACTCTTTACCGGTCGCAAATATTCAGCCCAAGCTGGATGGCAGTAAGTATAATATGAATCACCAAACCTGAGCTTGTTCTCTAATTCTTTTTCTCACGTGCTCATCGTACGGAGGATTACGTCGCGAAGAAAATTCAAAATATTTTCATTCTTAACTCGAACCTCTTCACAGAAATAAAACGAAGCCCCTCTAATTGTTAAGCGGAAAAATACGTTGATATTTTGCAAAATGATATGATTATATATTTCGTATTAATATAAATATAAAATCATACTTGCTCGGGAGAAGCGAAAACTTACATTCAGATCACGATGCAACGAATGTATCACAGTGATTGTCACTTTTTTTTTGTATTATTATTATTAAACGTTAATAGTTTTATTATAAAACGTTTTATTGAGAACGTAAATGTAGTAAAATGTACGCATGAGGCTTGCAAGAGAACACTGGAACGTTTTTTTTGCGCACATGTATAAAAAACATCGAGAAAAAGAGTCTTATTTGAATCATTTATCAATTGCGACATTGCCGCGCCAGTCGACCTCGAGTATAGAAAGATATGGAGCAAATAATTTTTCATACGTCGAATCGAAATCACAATCGTCATGTTTTTATTATCGAGAGAGAGAGAGATAATTACACTTTTATTTATTTTTGATGCAAAACATCGAGATAACTTATACCTTGAGAAAAGTGCTGCAGCTGGTGAAATCGAAAAAGAGAGACTATGCCAGAAACGAATTGTATATGCTGAAATAGCTATTATTAACGACTGTGACGAAAATTGGAAGAAAAATGAGACACCTATTGTTGACCGAACTTAATCGATGTATTATAAATTGTCTCGTCTAGTTTGCGCGTGTAACAAAATTAAATTTAATTCGAAGGAATTCGAATTTTGTATAATACGATCATTTTTTTAAACTGGAACTCGCTGATGAATCTTACCATCATTTTAATAATAAGACTGACTTGTTTCGTACAACTATCTATTTAGGCTATTAAAATATATTAGATGTATCGCTTTATAATGAGCGGAAGCATTACACTGACACCCTAAACGTAACGTGTGACAAGAGCGGAAACGGAAATGAACAGCAGTACTGTACTTCATCCTACGTATACACCATCATCTTTGCCGGAACATTTATCGTTCGTTCTTCTTGAACCATTTCGTTATCAGCGAAAATGCATACGCCTCCCGATAAGAACAAAAACAATAGGCCGATTTTATTCCGTATCGCGAACGTATAGCGTTCTCACTGTTCGTTTCTTGGAACGTAAATTGTGAAAATACGTGATACAAAGCGAGGCTGAACACGCGTTTCATTGTCGTCCATTGTCTGAAATCATTCTCTCGCTATCTGAAATCACTCTCTTGTTTTTTGTTAATTTTTCTAGGTATATTTTGCAACAAATGCGAGAGGAATTCCCTACCATAATGGCCAACGTGCATTACAGAGTACTGAAAAAGAAATGGTCGAACCTGATGCAGCAGTACAAAGTGAGACAAGACAGACACGCCTTTTATTGCCCTAACCATTAACCACTATTGCTCGCGTTGATCCCCCCTGTGCATGAGTTACATCGCTTCACCCTCGTTTGTGTTCATTTCAGCGTGAAGCATAATAAACTCGTTTCCCTTACTGCCTAAGATAAGCGCCACAACCGCGGGGGACCGGCCAATCACGATGACACTCTGCGCGTTAAACCGTCGAGAATTCACATAAATTCGACACGATGCTTTCACGCTCCGATTTCGTTCGACATCATCGTTGTTTACTTCAAATGATTCCAACTGATTCCATCTGCAATTCTTCCTTTCTATAAGATACAATGATTTTAATTTATAAAACAGGAAAATGAGAAGTGGTTGCAATATGAAACAAATTATGAAATTAATCGTATAAACGTCTGAATGATTGGAATTGATACAAAATTCTCAAAGTTCTTCCAGAATAATATTTTTACAACTCCATGTTTTGACCTACTACAAACATAGATATCATTACTGCATGTATTTCATACATTACAAATCACAGTATAATCTAACGCATTCTACGAAATTTATTTTAGTTCTAAAGTGATGTTGGCTAAATGTCGTTCGAATCAGTAAAAAAAAGCTTTAGAGAGCCTAACTCTAAGAAATGCATGTCTTCAGACTAAAAGGAAAGGCCTGAAAGCAAAATTAATGACTCTCTTTGGATAATTTAAGGAAAGATTTAAATTCATGACCAAAAACGAGGAAAAGACACGAGATTGCAAATCTTAACACAATTCGTTATTATAGATCAGCGATTTGTTAAAGGAACTGAAGCATCCGGTACACGGAGACAGAAATGAGGCAGATGACGTATCGTGGCCGTATTACAACGCGATCGACGAGATTCTTGGATACAATCAGGGATCTACGCCGACCAACGACGTGTACATCGATCCCTACGAATTTCTCTGTCTCTCAGTGACACCGGAGGAGATCACTTCGTCCATGGACGTGCTTCCTGCGCAGTCTGCCCCGGAAATCGAGCTTCGAACCAACGATTCACTTCCGGAACAGCGGTTAAAGACGCTCTGTGATAATTGCTCGATCGAGATCCAGAAAGTACGACCGTCTAATGCTAGCAGACATAGCAGTCACTGCGAAAAGTAGGTTCTTATTTATACAAATTTTTGAAGTAGCTAGTTGCAAATAGTCGAATACTGTTCGACAATTGTGAGTGATGTTCAACCATAATCAGATAGTTTTATCGGGACACGTGTACATCAACTAAGATAATTATTAAAATATATAAAGTACATCTAACGAGCTGAATGTCTTCGAAATGAATGGGGACTTTGTTCTGTGAACATCGTAGTATTATCACTGACGAGCGTAAAGTTTGTATCGTAGAGTAAACTGAGTAGAAACTTGAATTTATATCAATTACGAAACAGAGTTCGAGTTTGATGATATGAGCTGCCACTTTCGTCGTTATTTTCAATTCATTATCGTTTTCAGGCAGACGAGCAAAAATTCCGTGAGGAAGAAACAAGTTACGCGGAACGTCGCGATGCTACCACGTACCACGGAGTTAACAATCGAGAAAGTAACGTCGGAGGCGGATTGTTCCAAAGATTTATTCAGATTACGTGGAATGAGCGTCTCGTTCGATCGAGAAGACAAAGAGAGATCGCAGCGTGACGAGATTAGGCCGAGAAAGTCGCGGAAAAGCCGTACGGCAGCATTGTACTCGGACGATCGCAGGTCACGAACCGATCGTCGCATCGAGCAGATTTTTGAATACATCAAAAAACGAGACGAAGAGGACAGATCCATCATGGTGCGAGTAATGCACGCCGTGGAGAACATCGCCAATAAGTTGTGACCATTGTGGATATAAAGAAGAGGAGGAAATTGTATCCGATCACATTCTTTAAAAATCCACAATATTCACGAGATTCGTGGCGTGGTAAGATTATACCAGTGACACTTTTATTTATTTTTTTCATTAAAAATAGGAACGTGGGGATGCTGAACGTGTTCGAGATGAATGGGGACTTTTGAGAGCAAATATCTTTTGAGAGATAACGTACAATCATCACTAAAGTTTGCATTGTAGATTAAACTGAATAGAAACTTGAATTTTATATCAATGATAAAGCGGAAATCGAGTTTAATATACATGAAAGATATTTTCAAAGACAATTTATCTTGAACTGAATATTGGATTTAAAGAGAGTTGTACAACTTTATAAAACAAATCCGATAGAAATAAAAGGGCTTCGAATTAACGAATAAAATTATTTAATAATACACGTAAAAAATACCGCAATCATAACGATAATTTGACTCGTTAAAGCTAAAGTTAATTTACATTAAAACAGAAAAAAAAATCATCAAAATTAATTGATCGTAAAGTGAATTCGAAAGAGACATGGGTCAGAGATCGATTGCAATACGAATATTATACGTCGAAACGAATACCTATTATAAACTATAAAGTTTGTATCGGGAATAACAACGGCGAGTCTCGTTTGATAGTTCGACGCCTTTCTCTTCGTTCTTAACGCGTTTCGATGACTTTTCGCAAACCTTCCTTCTCGCCAAAAGGTTTCGTATCGCTTTCAGTAACAGAACTGCCATTACTATTGCGGAACGAATAGATTGTTGCACTTAAGGAAGCTTGTTTCTTTCGCCAGTAGTCTAACGTGTTTTGCCGCCAGAGTATTCGAACACAACCAAAGTAAAATGCCTTCTATTTACAATGGAGTCTCGGAGTCTACTGTTTCAGCTCGTTTCAATTCCATTTGATTTTACAGATTTCGCATTTTTAGTCTTCATTTTTATCTTCTTCTATTATTTTATTAATTTTTGTATTTCTTAAAGTCTCGAATGCTTTCTGATTTTTTTTCTTTTGTTGGAAGAATTATTAGAAGAGTTATATTTGTTTAATTCTATATTTAACATAATCTCCTGTCTAAAAAATTATATTCTTACTTTCAACTTACATCTGACATTATCTCATTTTCAATTGTGTGCTTTGTGAAACAACATATATAACATACATAACAAGAGTGAATCAATAATCGATCGCTCGAGAAAAGATTTTTTATTGTCTCCATTATTATTCTGGAATTTGTTAACTTCATCTTGAAATTTCGGAAAAAAGAATCGTACCACTCAGTGGTTACCACAAAGCTGGTATTGTTTCAAACGGGAGGGATGTCCTCCAGGTTCTGTTCAGAGATTAGAGTGGGCCCGGACCATTTGAGAATCACCATGAGATCCCGGAAACCATATGGTCGAGTGCCTTGAGAGACTGCTCTTTTCTGAACATCTGCCCTATGCACACGATTCTTTGTTTACAATCTTTTGGCGGCTATCGATGGAACCTTCTGTCGTGTGATATATAATATAGCTTGTCGAACATATAACTATATACAGACAGTGTGACGAGCCAAAGATCGTTGGTTTTTTTTTATCGAAGAGATACTTCGAAGTGTATTACTCACTTTGAGAAAATGCGGTAACAGCAGCAGTAAGCACTAGATGTAAGCACATACTATGTATCTGTAGTATATTCATAGTTTGAGATCTTTATTCGTGTACATTACACGATATTATTTGATCGAAAAAAATTTTTATTTTGAATTTTAAGACTGATTTTAGGACACATTTTTTAAAAAATTTCCAATAACTCTGTCACTCGCTGAAGTAAATGAAAACAGAATATTCAGCAATTGCTTCCGTTGAATTTAACTTGAAAGAAATAAATTCCTCCGTTGTTGTATGAATAATTTATCAAAGAACAATGTCGCGTCCACACAAAATTTACAATTTTCCCAATTAATTTACGCTATATCCTTTTGTCAACAATGCTTCTAGATTTGTATTTTTATGAAAATAAGGAAAATTAAATTGTTTATAATCTATAAAACACAAAATATAGTATGTCTTAACGGATTAATACGGCTTATTGGAATAAATTAATACCGTAAGCGCTCGTTCAGAAGAAATGTGTTTCTCCATTTTCGTGCTCTTCCAATGCATCACACGAGAATACCACCATATTGAGAAATCTAAGCGCAATGTCCAAGCGAAAGCCACGATCAAATGTACGTTCATAACGAGGCAGAAAGAGGTGGAAACGGAGGAGGAGATGATGCAAAGCAGAGAAGGAAGATTGCAGCGGGATGGAGTATGCAAGAAAGAAAGGGAAACAGAAAGAATGAGCTGGGCGGTGCACGTGGTCTCGCATCTGCTTCTCCACCGAGTGACCCCGCGGCTGACCCGTTCCAAGTACCAATAATTAACTCGGTTCGTGCGCCAAATGCACACGAGCGCGCACGGGGCCCAAACGCTTGCGTCATAACCCGGGAGAGGGCAGCGTTCCCATGAAAGAAAGGCCTGCGCATACTTGTGCAGTTATGCGCGACAAAGGGCCGTGAAACGAATGCACAAAAGGTGCTCGATGGGCCTCCGAATACGACCAGCCGAGGAGATTGATCAAAATCGCGGATTGCGCTTGTGAATGTGTCCCATCCGATAACGCATGGCGCTCTAAAAATAATTAACTCTACTCGCCTCTCGAGAAAATTTCTTCATTATTCTTTCCAAAGATTCTAATGTACTAGTTGCAACATCAATATATTTTTTACCAATTGTTTTAACTGTTGAAGTTGGTAACGTGTACTGCATTTCGCGACAGTAACAATGAGTTTGACAGAGCATTCTTAAGTTGTAATAATTCTTAAATGTAATGAAGCTACATATGTAGCTACGAATAATGAAACTATATAGCTTCGAAGTTATGTTCAATAGAATTTATTGGTTGT
The DNA here is from genome assembly GCA_030673865.1 of Melipona bicolor. Classification (NCBI taxonomy): domain Eukaryota; kingdom Metazoa; phylum Arthropoda; class Insecta; order Hymenoptera; family Apidae; genus Melipona; species Melipona bicolor. The sequence goes on along the minus strand of JAHYIQ010000075.1, from coordinate 19,951 downwards.
AATAATTCTAAATATTTCACCATGGTCGTTCAGAAACGAAAGTGCTAAAGCCCTCGCATACTTTTCGAAACACCTGTATGGAAGAAGCGGTACTTCTGGACATATTTCTCTCTCTCTCTCTCTCTCTCTCTCTCTCTCTCTCTCTCTCTTCACTTTTATTTCTTGCTCTCACCGACTTCATATTCGCAGCACGATAGTCGAGGATCGCGCAATGAGAATTTTTAACACAGCCACAGCCGCCGAGTATAATTAATTCTCGACCATGAGCTGTTCGTGACCGAAGCTTGACCGCAGCTTACACTTTTGTTGCAGTAGGGATTTATTATAACCAAGATAACCGATAGGGAAAAATGTTAAATTGAACGGGCTTTAAATTTCGATTTATTATTATTATTTTTCCGAGTATTTTTGTTTAATATATCTATATTTTTTCTCAAATTCAGTTCTTTCTTTCAGAAGTTTTGCTATTGATTTTAGATTATTTTATCTATCCGATAATATCAGATTTTGAGGCAGTTAATATACTTTGCACTTTCTAGAAATAGACACTTTTATACTTATTGTAGTCAGTACTCTATTAGTCAGTGTTATTTTACATTCCCTAAATTTTATACTTTTACTATGCTTTTGACATATATATATATATATATATATATATATTCATGAAGTAGAACATGTATAAAAATTTGCGAATCTTTAATCTTCAAAATATTTTTTTGATATTAACGATTAAAAAACCACGCTAAATAATAATCTGAATTGCGTGGTATAAAATAGAAGTAACAAATGGCACGAATGACTCACCAGTCTTGTTGCTATTATTCCCGAAAGAATGCAATTTCTTCCAGCCTTTCCAACCCTTTTTCCAGATCATAGCCGCTTTCGTTTTACGCTGACCACCCGCTAATTCTGGAGTACTAGTCTTGCCTATTCCCCTCCTCAATGATCCCAGCCCGGACCTGAACAAACAACAATAAAAGATTTTAAGTCTCTTTTTCATTTTCCCCCAGTTATTTTTTTTTTATGTTTTAGAATCATTTAAAAGTAAAATTGTGGACAAAAAATTCGTGGAGCCTCCTGTTTTTTATTGACAGTGACAATGTCTTCTTTAGTGCTATACGAGAGAAGAAATTCCATGGTCAATGTATATTTTAACTGAGAAACAAAGTATATTTAAGAGAAGGATCAATTCAAAAACGAGTAGTACAGAAATGATAAATCATTGAATTTCTAACAATACAAAATCATTAATTAATCATTAATGATGGTAATCATTTGTAATCTCTTAACAATACAAAAAACACAACAATTAGTTATGGAAAAGCTATAAAATTACTTTAAAAACTGTTTTTAAAGTCATATGAAATTCTAAAAAGAAAAGAAATATCATAAAGAATAAATTATAAATATAAATTAATAAATAGAGCAAAAAATTAAAATAAATGATGAAGAATTTATATACTCCACAAGAAGTTTTCTACCCACACCAAGTACGAACACGTTACAATGTGTCTCTATCAACCTGTAACTTGCACTGGAGCTTCCACTGAAGCCGCTGTCCATGTCACAGCCAACAGGCGAAAGGAGGTCGTCGGTGGGGCTGACCGAGGATAACAATTCCTCTGTGGACGCCCCTCTTTGATCCTGTGGCTCATCCTCGTCGTTGTTATCAACCACGGTAGGCATCAGCATTGCCTCCACGCTCAGGTTCAATTCCCCGAGTACTCGACGATGCCGTGACTGAACCCGTCGTACCTCCTCCGCCACTAGAGATCTCCTCGAACCGTGCAACGCTCGGTGACATTGTCTGCTAATGAATTCGAGTTCTCCATTAGTATTTACATACGCTTCTCTCTTGCATATACAATGTGAAGTCATATAAAGCGGTTGTTTCGATAAACGATAATCGTTCGCTAATGATTCACAGTCATTAAACCGGTTGGCGTTTGATATTAAGAGGAACATTTACAGAGATGTTCCAGTTCTTGCATGATCATATGTGATTGTACGTACGTACAAATTAAAATTATACAAGCAAGAATTTAAATAAAATAAAATGAAATTTAATTTCCAATATATTTTATTTAAATTCTTGTGAGATATTTTAATGATATTTTTCACTACATCCATCATACATTACCTCTGTCTTTATTTAAATTATGTTGAGCTTACGAGAAATATATCGAGGAATTTAATCGAGCATTACATTCGAGATTGACCCGCCAAGTTTTGAGAACTCCGAAACCTATTAAAGACCTCGAAGATTCATCGACGTTTCTAACATTTTCAGCATGAACGTTGATTAAGTGATAACTATTAAATTCACATGTACAGTTAAACATTAATTACAATCGGCGAACTCTAAAATAATAAGTCTACTATTTATGTTAATAATATACGTTTTTGATGGGAAGAATAGTGATTGGTAGTATTCGAAACGATCTCGAATGTTTCTGGGCATATTATGATGACGCTATTAAACGTTCGTAACAATCTACTCTGACTTGTTTTCTTATTGTTTGCGACTTTAATCGTTAAGTCTGATAGCATCCGGTGCAGGGAATATGTCAGATCGGGCCAAGTGGCTGGGCAAGAGGCGAAGCTTGTTGTCCACTTGAACATCGCGTTCAACTCGCACCAGTTGAAGTTCATTTCGCTATGAGGCGAATGAACGTGCGTATTCATCAACTGGTTAGATTGAATGAAACATGATTCTACCGCGGCTATCATCATCCCCTATCGACCTTAAAGTCCTTCTTATCGACCGTAAAAAGTCTTAAATTTAGTCTCACAATTGTTCACAGACATTGTCTCTTGTTTTCCATTTCAAATACAGAAAATCGGTTCAAAGAATCTTATCCTAATCACCAAAAAAGTCGCTAAAGAAAACGACTGACTTTAATAACTTTGCTCTTTCCACAAATTTGTTAATTTTATATAAAAATCTATTTTGTACTGTTTTTACTTTTAATCGCCTGTGTTCCTACGTGCTACTCTTACTTTCAAATTGCCAAAAACAAACCATATCTTGATTTCTTTTCGACATTCGTACATCAAAAACAATTATATCTCAGAGGTGTTAACGTACATCAAGAAAAATTATATCTCGAAAGGTGTTATTTACGAATAACTATATTTTGGATGGATTTCTCACTTGATCTCCGATATCTCCTCGTAAATATTCTCCTCCGTCCCGTATCGTGTCATGTACGTATGCCTCTTGAACGAATCCGGGCGCATTTGTTGCTGTTGTTGCGGCTGCACACGATTCAGGCCAGCTTCCGCCGGATATGTGCCATGCAGCCGACTCGGGCCAGGTTCGAAGTACGCGTATGAATAATCCTGAAGGGGATGCTGGTGAGCAGAATTCGCTATGGGTGATGCTACCGGTCCAGGATCCACCAATCCAGAGCAGGCCATCTGAAGGGAATGAAAAACGATATACAACAAGAACGTGGAAGTGATATTTTGATTTTTATAAAATAGAATTATCGAATTAAAATTTCCAATAACTCTGTTAATTCTCCAATCTTTTATTGTTAAAATTAATTACTATTTGGTATAAAATCGCTGTTTGCAAATACTACAGCAGAAATTGTTGAGGACGTGATCGTGTTAATAGATTGCTATGACTAACTCATACACACGTGTGCATAGCGGGTGTGCGTTAAGATGGTACGTCAAATTAAGCGAAAAATAATGTCCAACGAGGTATAATTAAAAATTACGCGTGACTCTACGAAAGAAACGTTGCTTACATTCTTATCTACGGTGTACATTTACGTCTTAATATTTAATTAAAATTTCTGCAGGATGAAATTCTTAGTTAGTAAACGTGCAACAGTATCTAATATTAATTACGTATAAATACTGTTATTCTGATTTAAAGCACTGGCAAGGCTCATTCCATATATAAGTTAGACAGGTACTAGAATTGTGCGGACAACATAAGTTGCGTGAGGTTCAGTATTGCATGCTGGCAATTACCCACCTGACTGTGAGGCGGTGGGTAAGGTGGAGGTGGTGGAAATTCCAGGTTGACTCTTCGCGGTGATGGAACACCCGACGCCATTCCTGGTCCCCCTAAAGACGAAGCCATGATGCATCGTTCTGATTATCGACTAATTAATGCGTCTCTTTTTCATCGTTTCTTTCAATTTTTCTGGAAGAATCATACCAATTAATGTTATTACTCAATTTTCTTCACCGTTGTCTTCAAAATATATTTTGCTTTTTCTTTATATCCTTGTGTCAAACGTGATTCATAACAGTTTAAGCGAACTAAATTAATTTTATAACTTAGGTCAAATTATAATATTTTACATAGCAAAAAGCCACGAGTGACGTATATTGCACAAGTATAAATTAAAACGAAATAATTAAACTTAACATTATCAATTATTTATTATTTAATTTAAAATTAAACGTACAATCCTAACACCTTAACTGATGTATAATCTATTTAATAATTCTTCTGTGAGCATAATCTTATTACGTATACACGCATAATAAGCACACTTTCCAGTCGCTTTGCACCCTCGCCTTCATCACGAAACGTTTTTCTACGTGTTCCATACGAATGCACGCTCGCGTGCTGGTGAAAGAAAACGCGACAGAGCGTAATTGTAGGAAAAAACTATCGTCGATCGACGATACACTGGGTCTCTTCAAAGAAATTCAATGACGCGTGCAACACGTACGCGCGTGCATGTACGTACGTATTCTTTGATCTTTGCGAATGATCTACACGATTTTCAACGAGAAACGTATCATTAGTTCTCTCACTGAAAAACGTACGGGTATTCATACGCAAGTAAGAGAGTCGAGTTGTTAAAATAATTTTGAAGACCCTCCCGAGATTTTTCCCTTCGAATCTTTTGAAAGTGCAAAGAGTGAAAGAAACAAGAAGTGGCAATGTTCAACCTGCATGAAAAATTAAATAACATAAAAGCTGCGGACGGGAAGCAAATTTTTTAACGCGGCAACTTTGTTTCACTTTGCACGAGCAACGGTTGCGAGAGAGGTTTTTCCACCGCGAAGACTGGAATATAAATGCATTGGCTTCTCTTATATGTCTTATGAACGATGGAGTATAAAAATTGCAAGAATAGGTTCTACTCGCCTCTACAAAAATGGAAGGAATTTCTGTAAACGGGAAATTTCTAGGCGCGTCATCTAGGTGAAGAGACAAAATTAATGGAAGAAGCGGCGTCCTCTGTTAAACGCGCGGTGTACTTGTGCAAGAGGCGAGAGAAAAAAGGAAGAAACAGATGTGAGACACGAAATGCGTCGCGTCGTAAGAACTCAACGATTGAGATTCAAAACGCAGCGTATAATTCGCTAACATTGTACACACGCAACGATGCGTAATAATATACGCCGAGTGTGAGATCCAGCTAACAAGATAAACGTGTTGTTATTTGCGACGCTTGCGTACGTGTTTCCCTGTGTGTTATGATAATAATGATAGAAATTAATCTATTTATTAGCGGGGATGAATACGCGATAATTACACGTTGCCGGAAAAAATGTATTTGCGACGAAGCTTTTGGATGCTGGATCATAGGAGTCGTATTGGAATTTGAAATGTCTCTTTAAAATATTTGTCATATAGAACTTCAAATCGAAAAGTTATGACAGTCTAGTATCACGAACTTTTCAATCTAAAAAAAAAAGGAAAAAGGGAAACAGGGAGGTTGTTTCTGCGGAAACGAACTTGAAATTCAAATTACGTAGAAGAACGTAGATGCCAAAGCGAAGAGACACGAGGCACACTGGTCTCGCATGATAAACGATTGGTGTCTATCCTCACCTGCCCACTTGACGTTAATGCAGTCAATTACCTGGCAAAGTGATTCGGTCGAAGTCGTAATTCATTTTTGATCGAGTACGCTAAATCAAATTACTGACTGACGTAACGATTATAGATGCGTGCAATATGAAGAAGAGCGATGCAAGTCGTGCAAGCACACTTTCTGTATAGCAAATTCTTGCAATATCTTTTTCCATAGTGCATATGAGTCAATCCGATCAATTTTAATTCTAATTGTTTATTTCGTGAAGTAAAAATAGAGTTGATTAATTTAATTTTTGATTGGCGCCTTTTCCTGTGTTCCTTGCGCATGCTCACAGTGCATGATATACGTAATATGATATATATATTGCCAAGGTATAAATTCCAAATAGTATATACTATATATATATATATATATATATATATATATATATATATATATATATATATATATATATATGCTAAATATTCATATTGAACTGATAATAACAAATCTTGATAAAAAATTGTTTTCAAATGTTAAGAATCGAATATTGCAATTTAAATATGAAAATAATTATAACGAGTTGAATACGTAACAGAACGATAAAGAAATAATCTTCCAATTATAGATCATTGTCGTTAGATTGTCAAACATAATAGCCACGTTAATCTTCAGATTAACGTTGTTGAATCAAATTTAATAGCGAAAAAATTGAATTATACGAAAATACCATTTCTTCAAACATTTCCTCTGACAGAAATAATGACTATATGTAACAGACTAATTTCATAAAGGAATTCGCCGCATCCGCTTTACGTTGCCCAAGTTGATGAACCATTTGCCTTAATTACGTAGTCCGCACAGTCGTCTTGTGACTTACAAGAGACTTTAAATATTTCTTCACAATAAACTGCGATTTCATTTGAATTTATTCTCCCGATAAGGGCAACAATTAAATCCCGTCACGTAAATATTTATGACAACGTCTACGATTTGTCTTTGTCATATTAAATATCATACCGTAAGGTTTTATTTTTTTCTTCTTCTTTAGAAAAATAGGATATTTAAGTTAACATTCTTACATGGTCACATTAATAAAATAAATTTTAAATAAATAAAATTTACAATATACTGTAAACGTCTATACAATTCCTATATAAGCACATACTTTTAATTTTGCCGCCATTGCCATGTCAATATCGTTCCGAGGTCGCTTCCCAAAGCATATATCACTCGAAGCGATCAAACGCGCAAGGTTTCCCGTACGGAAATACCACTTCCGTTATATCGTGTCTCGGCCGTGAATGTAAGTATATTTTCGGCAGTCGTCAGTATTTTTGGACAGCACCCAACACAACGACCAAAACGACACGAGAGGAAGGGCCCATCGATAATGTTGATTCCTTGCACTTTGACCGAATACATAAAATACTTTACGATCACGAGTAACGACATTCACACGTGTTGTGCAGTTCGAAGGGAGCACGTTGCTCTCTAAAATCCGTCTGCCGGAGGAAAAAGGTTCTTACGCATTCGAGCCCGCCGCTTTTCGCTTTTGCCACGGGTTCTACGTCGTTTTATCCTGAATTAAGCTGAAAGAAGGGCTTTCCAAAGTCAAAGCGTGTCCAATTTAGGTTGGATCTGGCTCTTGGACACGTGTCTACGTTATTCGCTTCTATACCAATTATTTCGAGAGGAAACGGGCGGTGGAAAAATTTAACGAAAACACATTTATCGCTATGGAATTTTACACACGGCCTATGTATACGAACAAAAAAATTGCGTTCGTTGAAGTGAATTAGTTAAGTATCATATTCGAAAACCATATTGATTCACTTAATAAATTGAATTTTATAGATAGGTTATCCGATATATCGTTCTAATGGGCGAAAAATTACAAAATCGTAAAAAAAGAAGAACCCATAATTTCTAATTTGTAACTTCGTCAATTTGTTAACAATACATATTAGTGAGTAGATTATTGTACAACAGGGTTCAATTCGTAATTCACGACTTGCAATTTGTTAACTCGCTAATATTGTTAATTATTAAATTCTGCGTAAGAAGGGCCCAAGACTAGTTAAGACTGAAAAATATATAAAATATAGACTTAATCTGTTTAGCTTCTGATATTCTTACACGAATTCCAGTTACAAGAACTGTTTGTCCTACCGTGAGTTCAGATAAATAGAATCCTGTAATAATAATAACACAAGGATTCGTTTTTAGCGTGACCGTGCGCTGATTTCTCTAACGTAAGCCTGGCAAACGTTTCTCACGATCACACGGAGTAATAGGCATTTCGAAATGGGAACGTGATACCTATTGGTTAACGATTATGAATCAAAAGCTGATACATCGGGACGCAGAGATGGCTTGCGCGCAGAAGCACACGTTCGATCAGGATTAAGAAATCCCATTCGAAATAATTTATTTATTATCAATTGGATCATCAAATTATTTGGCAATTTAACGGTGATAGAATTAATGAAAAACTCACTGGGGATTAATTCCTTCTTCAGATCGAGTCGGATCTTTTTAGTTGAAAAAGTTTGAAATAAATTGACGAGAGATCAGTTAATTGACGGGAATACAAATGCGAAAAAGTACAGAGACTTTGTAAAAATTAGTTCGTTCGAATACGATTGAAGAAAAAGATAATTCGAATAATCAAACAGATCCAATAATAAAAGTTCACTAGTCCTTCCTCCTCCGCTTCTTCTTTAAATGTAAACAGTTATTAGATTACTTAGAGAATTACTCTATTTTTTTCTAATTTTGAATGTTATGAGTTAAGATTTAAAACGCCTAAACAAAGCTGAGCACGCTACGGATTTTATCCATTTTAAATCGTCTGACGTGTTACAGACTTCAAACGTAATTATTGTTTCTTTGTTCTAGAAGTAATTCGAATTTTTCGCTACGAACACACACACATATTCGAACGACATGAAAACATTTCTGTACATGTTACACACGTTACGTAAAAACACTTTGAAATTTCATTAGCGTTGTTATGATAGCATTGGTTAAATTTGAAACCAATTTAAAGATGTATGTAGAAGTTTAACAAAAAGTCAACATACGAGATGAACAGTATTTTAAGTCACAAGTGTTGAAGACTCAACTAATTTGAAGGCCAAATAAAATTTGCAACTTCTACGTACATTTTCAGATTTTTTTTCCAACTTTACAAGTGTGATCGTTACAGTGTTCACGAAATTTCACGTAACATGTCCGCAAAATGTTTCAAAGCAAACTGAAGCGTTTCAGTGTGTGCTAATAATCAAACGTTAACCTATCGAAGCTCTACTGCCACTCGAGGCTAACACACAACACAAGCACACTCACCTCGCGGAAAAGCAGCTACACGCCGAAGAGACGATCCTCTGGTTAAGTTATCGGCCGTTGTGAATCCATTTGAAATCCGGGAAAAAAGGATCGAGCGACCGTTTCACAAGGGTAAACACACTCGCGGGGCGAAGATCGGGCGGGCCACACACAGTCAGAAAACACACGGGAGAGAACCATTCGTTCGCGCCTCGTGCTTAGATAGTTTTGCGTTCGCTCATTGTTGAATGTGGCCAAGCACGCCCCCTTCGGAGACCGGTCGACCGAGGAATGGAGCGGAGAAAGGAGCAACAGAGAGGAAGAGAGGTGGACGAGGACGGGGAGAGAAACAGAAAGAGAGGATCGCAAGGCGAAGATAGGGAAAGGAGGATGGTCGAGAATGCGAGATGAAAGGAGCGAGAGAGCAAAGGAGGCGACGATTCCAGACGGTGGAAAATGCGACAACCGCGCGGATATCTCAAGTTACGGATACTTAGGCACATTCGATCTCGTTTATTCGAACGAATCGGTGATCACTCGACGAGCGTGCAAACGCTGAAGTTCCAGATGATCACTCCGAAGAACACTGAAACCAACCAACCAACCGGCGTGACAACCATTCGACGATCAAAGACCGATTATAATCCCACGAGGCGCGTGTTACGATTCATTTTTCAAGGACGGAGAAAGATCGACGAGTGACACCGATTTTGTACGAAATTCGCCTCTCCTTTGTACCCCGGTCGGTAAATACTGGCTCGTGGAAGAGAAATATACAGGTGTACACTTGCGCGCCGGCTGCGTTTCCTTGACTACCGTGATCCAGTATCGATCTCATGCACGCTTTAAAAACACGCTCTCTTCGCGATCACGCTGCTCACAGTGACGGTCGACCAATATCATAAAATGAACATTTCGCGTGATTTTTACAGAGGAACCTCTGATAAAATACAGTGAGACAGTGACAAACACTCGCGTTAAAACGAACTAGTACTGGTTGTCGATTTCACGAGACACTCGAGGCCAGCACGCAGAACGTTCCTCCTTGGTCGCGGCCCGGCCTCTACTGAGAAACAAGTACGCCAGGGGGCAGTCACGAGCAAGCGGTTCTCGAACCACTGGGAGCCTGAAAAGCCGTCTTCAGAAATTCCTGGTGTTCGTTTATGTGCGGTTTTGTAGATGCACCGGGCAACCGGACCAAGTACGATCCACCCGCCCCTAGCCTCGCTTACTCGCCGGCCCGGACGAAACGACGACGACGACGACGGCGACGACGACGTTCCATTGTTTCGTTGCCTCCTGGCTCAGGAGCATGGCACACAGACAGACAGGCAACTGCGGTAGCGCACGTGCACGCCCGTTCAATACACGTTAATCCCTTGTGCATGTACGAGCAGGTTAGGGGGCATACATATACACACACACGAGCGTACACTCGTAACTATGAACCGACTGTATACCGGTCGACCAGTCACGCACGATCTCTCATTCGTGTATGAATGTGTAGTCCGGTTACCACCGGACCCGAACCCATAACTAACACATCGTCAACCTACAGCCTGCACGTACACGTCGCACACGCGAGCCGTCTGTTCCCTCGCGAGCGAACGAAAAGCCCATCACACGCCGGCTTTGAAGTACCGATGGAAATTTATTGTACGCCCTTCTTGCCACTTGGCCTCTTTCTCCTCGATTTTGCAGTCATTTCGGCCAATTTCACGTTCCATGGAACGGTATTTACTGCTAGCAGCTTGACGTTGGGATCTCCCAACGACAGGGGAAGACAGAAGAGGAAGAAAACGAAGAGAGGGAAAAGTAGCAATTGAACGGGCGTGTGAGAGAGACGAGTGTATAAAGGGAACTTTAAGTGGGTGGGAGCTAAGAGCTAGATGGAACACGATGGGGAAGGGGAAGCCGATGTCGAGCAACCGAACTTGACCCTCCGGTGGATTTGCATTTTCGTAGGTTTGCTTAGCTGACAGGAGAATTTTTAATCGCTTGCAAGAGTTATCGTTCGCTTCGTCATAAAGGACACGTATAAACATTAATTCGATGCATTGATTGCGATTCTTTAAAATCACTGGTTACGTTAGACAAGACTATTTATCGACGAATCAACTTTCGTCAGGACTTTGACAATTTTCAAGTTTTACTAACTTGAAACATACGTGTTATTAATTTAAATTCTTCGATACTTTATTTGCAAAACTTTGCAACAGAATAAGAAAAATTAAAAATAAGAATATAAAAATAATAGGCAAAATGAAGATAGAAAAAATCGTGCAAAATAAGGTAGATATGTACTTGAAATTCCTTTTCTGTGTTAATGCAACGTTTTATCTGCGTATTTTCTTTGTGTTCTAGCGAAAGGAATGCCGCGCCAGCGCTCCGTTATGATCTTGAATACGCATTAAGGAATTTACTCTTGCTAGAACCATGAACTACATAATGTTTTTTACCTACAAGCATACATTAAATGATTTATTGTCATTGGTCAGCTATGCAATCTTCTACAGAATGTTAACGGTTAAGATATATATATATATATATGTTAACCAGAAAGTAAAAAAAAAGGATTGATTGTACAGAGTCGTCTACTTTTGATTCATTAAAATATTATCTCGTTACTACGAATTGTGAATTAAATACAGTCTTCTTCAAAAGAATAAATTTAAGAATCTAATTATTATTTAATCAAATTTAATTATATCGTGAACACGCGTTTCGAGCATATATTTCTTATATGTACGCAATTTTTAATTACATATGCTTCGTATAAATTAATACAAATCGCATAAATTAATTTACTTTTATTAAATAGATGTATCAATTATACTCTAATCATGAAATTAGTTATTTCAATATAGTATTTCTTTAGTTTCCGCTAAAAATAAAAGAATCATCCACAGCTTTAGCCGCGTCTTGGATCACGTGCAAGGAAGAGATCATGATGTACGTGCTCGACAAACGAAAGCAGCTTTGATAAACGTAACCTGAGGTGGATTTGATAACGATTCATCGCATTTAGAAAGCTAATGGCGGACCTACCGCGGGAACAAAAAGCATAAACGCGCATTCATTTTTTCCATTAGCACATTTCACCGTACGATGTTCCGTGGCAGTTCTGTTCGTAAGTTGCTCCATAGTTTATGGAACTTCCTCCGCTTTTTATGCGGTGATGGTTGTACTGTTTACTTATGTTCTTTGTGGAAATAAGATCTGAAGAAAAAAGAAACACAGATAAGGAAAATGAAGAGGGAAAGAAAGGAAGGAAGAGTGAAAAAGAAGAAAAAGCTAACAAAGGAAAAGAGAAGAAAGGTCTTTTACAAACATGCATATTTTTAATACGCAGATAATATTCGTATGAGAGTATTTTGTTTATTTTAATTATCTTTATGTACACCTTATGTGCACCTTGTACAAAAATATATTATGTAAAAGCCGTATCGTACCCATTAGATAAGATTAGTGTCGCTCTCTAATGGAAATTGTACGTTTACTGAGCAGTTTGTTACAATTATTGCAATCGTGTAGTTCGAAAATACACGATCTTTTCTCGCTTATTAATTAAGAACAGATATATTTAACAATAAAATTACACATTCTTAACCGATCGTTTACATCCGTAGTTGTGAACAGATAAAATGTGTCTCATTGTGAAATGTAGTAAAGTATACTAACAGTAAAATGTAATGTCGACAACTTTCGACGTCGAAACATGTGAATATCGAGTAAACTGAAAGCAGATGTGGATATCGGATATGAACAAAGCTCTCTCGTTTAGTTATTGAAAACGAATTGTCTCATCTGTGATCCTGCTTTCTGTAACTGTAGTTATAATAGTACTTTCAGTGCTTTACAAATAATATTCGAATAAATGTTTACTAAGTTCATATGCTTCTTACCTTTGATGATGAAAGTTAATAACATCACTTTACCATCAATACTTTGCATACGCGTACAGAATACTAATACATTATAAATCTGTAAATTAACAGGATTCAAATTAATCTTCTCAAATTAATATTGGAAAATTTAACTAATTCGTAAAAACGAATAAATGATTACTTCTCATCTACCCTTAACAATTCACGATTGGCTTATTTATGTAAATTACGATCAGACTCGGAAGGTTATCAGGCAGCAGCAGTGTCAAACTATTTTCATCATTCAATGAAGAGATTGTGCTCCGAGTCCACTTAATAAATTGCTAAATGTCGAAATGCTTTATTCATTATCCATCTCGATTCAACAGTGCTTGTAAATTAATAATTTCTCGTCTGCGTATATTGCACCTTATAATATTCAATCTTTCCATAATTAATGTGCAAAAATTTATAGCTCCAAACAATGCGATACATCTTATGGAGTAAATACATTATTCATTGTCGGTTTGTTACGTAATAAAATTATCGCGTTTTATTGAAATTGATTGCATATTTTACGATTTCGTAAGCCTGCCACGATCATTCTAAACTAAAATAACCAAACTGTAGAGAGGGTATTTGAGCGGTCTGGGTATCTGCTAAATTCTGGGAAAGATTACTACAGTATGCTATACACTCTGGTTGGGTGAACAACACTCGGTTTATCAACAAAATCGTGCACTGTCTCGAGCTTCCAGAGCCGTAAGTTCTAAGTGACAAATTTATGTGGCATTTTATAATATAGATACCGTAGAAGTATTACGCTACATTCTTACATAATAACAAACAAAAGAAGACAGAAGATAATGTACAATGTATCAGCGTATTTTGTATTCGGAAATCATTTCCAAATAATGTTTGCGCTACTCGATATCAATTGTAAAAGATAGCAATGTACATTAGCTTCTATTTGTAAAAATGAACAAAGTAATTGGAATAATTGGAATCCTTCCAACGTTTCATCGTTGATATCGGTTGACATCGCTAATTATCATTTTGATATTCAAAGGAGAAGCATAGCAAAAACATATATTTTAATTTACAGATTGTTTGAAAACATTTGCAAAAAGAACATCGATATGTATCCCAAATGGAACCAACTTGCTACTCACAGGAATCCTCCAGCGATACTTAAGACTAAACTGCAGTTGCCTGTAAAAATTTTAACAAGCCCCGGGCCGACTAATTGTTCAGAGCGAGTTCTTCAATCTCTTAAAAATCAAGTTCTCGGTCATCTTCATCCGGAAGTTTGCCAGGTAATCGCTTCTTGTGTTCAAATAATTCAAAAATAAAAATCAACTAAATCGAAGGACACTGATGCACAATTTTTTAATAAAATTCAGCGTGAAGTACTTTGATTTTATTAGTATTGCGGACAAAATATTATTGCTTAGAGAAACAATGTGAGAGATTGCTATCGAGCTGTATATTTTGCCATCAGACAATGTTTAATACTATGTAAGATAATATAAAATTAAAATTATCATATTTTCTTCTTAATTAACTACCTAGTTGATGGATGAGATTAAGGCAGGCCTTCAGTATGTATTTCAAACCAATAATAGACTCACATTGGCATTAAGTGCGTCAGGTCATGGTGGCATGGAGGCTTGTTTAACAAATTTGCTCGAACCTGGTGAAACTATACTCGTTGTCAAGAGTGGAATTTGGGGTGAACGAGCAGCTGACATGGCTACTCGAATTGGTGTACACGTAGGTGGTATAGTCTTGAAAGAACGAACACCATCAAGACTTTAAGATTAAATTTAAATAACACATGAATTTTGAAACACAGGCGGAAGTGATAGAGACAGAACATACTAGCGCTGTCACGTTGAAACAACTGGAAATAGCGTTACATCGGCATAATCCAGTCGCGGTTTTCATGGTCCATGCTGAATCCTCCACAGGTTTAAAACAACCACTAGAAGGTTTCGGCGATCTCATTCACAGGTAAAACATTTTCTTTTAAAATATAACTTTAATATGAATTGCATTCTATTTGTAATATCATAAAAAAGAATATCATGACTTATCATACCATTGTATGGTATAATAAGTTTACCAATATTAATACCATTCTTAAGCATTTCCTTCTTAAACATTAACTAAAAATGTATCGATCAAATTCGTATATAAAATAAATGAAAAATTTTTCCAGATACAATGCTCTTTTTATCGTTGATACTGTTGCATCGCTGTGCGGTGAACCGTTCTTTATGGATTCCTGGGGCGTCGATGCTACCTATACAGGCAGTCAAAAGGCTCTCGGCGCTCCTCCAGGATTATCGCCTATCTCGTTTAGTCCACGGGCTGAGTATGTAATCATGTCGCTGTTTCTCTTTATCTGATGTAAACCGCAACGTATCCGGAACACTTGTGAAAATGGTCTGAGAATTGAGACTTCTAGCGATCCCCTTTGAATATCAATACAATTCGTGAGGTCATCACGGTTACTCGCGGCCGACTCGGTTCTTCTATGATTCATAACCAACGGACGACGGGTGAATTCTTCTTCGATGATGGTCTGATGCTTTTTGAATGGAATAGGGCGTCTATCACGAACCATCCATTACGACGAAACCTACATATGTGTCTCCATAGTAAAAATTTACCTCTGTCAATTTACTAATCTCCTCACATATTTTTTTCTAACGGTGCCAATGAGGTTCGTCTCGATTATCAACGTACAACCTCGTTGTATACGCACTCGCTCTCGTCTTGGTATCAATTTTCTATTGTTATCACTAATTTCCGGTCATTATTCTTAATTACTCGCCATTCATTCTCCACGGTCATCACGAAACGGCAATTTCATCGCGATTTCTCTGTTGCATTAGGAAGAAATTGTTGCAAAGGAAGACCAAGCCCAGTTCGTATTACTTGGACATGACTCTCCTTGGAAATTATTGGAAATGTTTTGGGAACGAGAGTCGCGTGTACCATCACACCATAAGCGCCACGCTTCTTTATGGCCTTCGCGAGGCGTTGGCGGAAATCGCTGAAGAGGGTCTCCGAGCATCGTGGATTCGACACGCTAGCGCAGCTGCCAGATTAAGAAGAGGTCTCGAATTACGGGGTCTTCGATCTTACGTGAAAATTCCACAGTATCAATTATCCACGATTATCTCAATAGAGCTACCACCTGGCGTTGACGATACGATCATCGTACAACGTGCCATGAAAAAGTGAGTCTCCTCTTCGTAAATTCGAATCGAATTGTAATTTTAGACTGAAACATTCGCAACAATTATAATTGAATCAATTGTGCACGAAGTGAAAGAAAATTTTTGAATATTCTAAAACCATTGTGGTTATTTCAGCTACAACGTGGAAATCAGCAGAGGCTTAGGGCCAACTGTGGGGAAAATTTTGCGAGTTGGATTGTTGGGGACCAATGCTACATTTGGCAAAGTCGATCTTGTTCTACGCGCTCTGGAAATTTTACCGTCGAAGCTGTAAGAAACGGTTAAGAAAAGTTATGTGGACATATGATGCTAATTTATGTAGAAAAATAATATATTGTAGTCAAAAATTAAGTTGGTCGTCCCTTAAGAACAGTCATACAAGCGTTCACGTTCAGTTTAGTAAATAATTTTCGATGCGGGTGTAACAACATCATTCATATTTTCTGATTTCCTATTAGTAGTAGCGCTGCAGTGCAAAACCTGCATAAATTGATACATAAAATGTGACATGAAAATAGTATGCGAGTCGAGTGCACCCAAATCATAGGACACGAGAAAGCAATGGATGTCCAGTTAGACCAATGGCATTATACGTCACAAACTAATAAATTAACATTTAATATGTCAACAGAGTTATAAGTTAAAAACTAACAATAAAAACTACAACATTATTGATTACTGTAATAAAAAAAATGTTTTTGGAAGTATTGATAAAGACTGTTGTGCATCAATAATTTTACCTGAAAGTTTAGTAGGAAGAGATAAACATTGATAGTTGCCATTCTTTAGCAATAAGAGTAATATGCACGATATCTTCGTATGTACATAAATAATATAAGTTTAACAATACTATTGCTATTTAAATATTATTAGACACTTTTTACTTGATGATCATTTCTACTTGACTCTATAATTAGGAAAATAATTTAGTACCATTAATTAGTCAAACAAGAATATTTCTTCAATATCTTAAACTAGACATACGATTGATCGAACTATTATGCCTTATTTTACGAATATCTTGTCTCTTTCAAAAAAATTACTTAAATTCAACACAAGTGTAAATCGTGATACGTGTGTTGAATATATAAAAACATTGTAATAATGTTTGTAAAATGAAATCAAGCTGACAACCTACGCAACCTAGAGTACAGTTTACACTATACAAAATTCGTTCATGTGACTCAGCATACCGAACTCAAGAAATAGCCAATAAGATAATTATTCACAAAAATAGGAATGTCCACCGAAAAGTAACTTCGAAAGCCCCAGAAATTTCAGTTTAAAAAATTTTCGAAAACACTAGGATTCAGGAAAACGGCTCGACGAGGGTGGGCTTTGTTGTACCATCATCTCGAGAGACAGGCACTGTACATTTCTGAAATTTCGAATATTGTATCAGGAGAATATGATAATCGAGAAGGTGGCACAGCAAGGTCCCGCGACAAGCGTTTTTCCTGATACAAAGGTCTTTCAATAGAAACTTTAATCGGGAATATCTCGAGAGCCGTACGTTGTACTGCTCTGAAATTTCGAACATTGTATCAGGAGCACATGATAATCGAGAAGGTGGCACGTCAAGTTCCCGCCAAAAGCGTTTCGCCTGATACAGGGGCCTTTCGTAATAACTTTAGTCAGGAATATCTCGAGAGCCGGACGTTGTACAACTCTGAAATTTCGAACATTGTATCTGGAGCACATGATAATCGAGAAGGTGGCACGACAAGGTCCGGCGACAAGCCGTTCTCCTGATACAGCGGTCTTTCTATAGAAACTTTAATCGGTAATATCTCGAGAGCCGGACGTTGTACTCCTCTGAAATTTCGAACATTGTATCAGGAACACATGATAATCGAGAAAGTGGCACGACAAGTTCCCGCCAAAAGCGATTCGCCTGATACAGGGGTCTTTCGAAATAACTTTAGTCGGGAATATCTCGAGAGCCGGACGTTGCACTCCTCTGAAATTTCGAACATTGTATCAGAAGCATATGACATTCGAGAAGGTGGCACGACAAGTTCCCGCCAAAAGCGTTTCGCCTGATACAGGGGTCTTTCGTAATAACTTTAGTCGGGAATATCTCGAGAGCCGGACGTTGTACTCCTCTGAAATTTCGAACATTGTATCAGGGCCACATGATAATCGAGAAGGTGGCACGAGAAGGTCCGGCGACAAGCCGTTCTCCTGATACAGCGGTCTTTCTATAGAAACTTTAATCGAGAATATCTCGAGAACCGGACGTTGTACTCCTCTGAAATTTCGAACATTGTATCAGGAGCACATGATAATCGAGAAGGTGGCACGACAAGTTCCCGCCAAAAGCGTTTCGCCTGATACAGAGGTCTTTCGTAATAACTTTAGTGGGGAATATCGTGAGAGCCGGACGTTGTACACCTCCGAAATTTCGAACATTGTATCAGGAGCACATGATAATCGAGAAGGTGGCACGACAAGGTCCGGCGACAAGCCGTTCTCCTGATATAGCGGTCTTTCTATAGAAACTTTAATCGAGAATATCTCGAGAGCCGGACGTTGTACTCCTCTGAAATTTCGAACATTGTATCAGGAACACATGATAATCGAGGAAGTGGCACGACAAGTTCCCGCCAAAAGCGATTCGCCTGATACAGGGGTCTTTCGTAATAACATTAGTCGGGAATATCTCGAGAGCCGGACGTTGCACTCCTCTGAAATTTCGAACATTGTATCAGAAGCATATGACATTCGAGAAGGTGGCACGACAAGTTCCCGCCAAAAGCGTTTCGCCTGATACAGGGGTCTTTCGTAATAACTTTAGTCGGGAATATCTCGAGAGCCGGACGTTGTACTCCTCTGAAATTTCGAACATTGTATCAGGAGCAAATGACGTTAGAGAAGGTGGCACGACAAGGTCCGGCGACAAGCCGTTCTCCTGATACAGCGGTCTTTCTATAGAAACTTTAATCGAGAATATCTCGAGAGCCGGACGTTGTACTTCTCTGAAATTTCGAACATTGTATCAGGAACACATGATAATCGAGAAAGTGGCACGACAAGTTCCCGCCAAAAGCGATTCGCCTGATACAGGGGTCTTTCGTAATAACTTTAGTCGGGAATATCTCGAGAGCCGGACGTTGTACTCCTCTGAAATTTCGAACATTGTATCAGGAGCATATGACATTAGAGAAGGTGGCACGACAAGGACCGGCGCCAAGCAGTTCTCCTGATACAGCGGTCTTTGTATAGAAAACTTAATCGGGAATATCTCGAGAGCCGGACGTTGTACTACTTTGAAATTTCGAACATTGTATCAGGAGCACATGATAATCGAGAAGGTGGCACGACAAGGTCCGGCGACAAGCCGTTCTCCTGATACAGAGGTCTTTCGTAATAACTTTAGTCGGGAATATCGTGAGAGCCGGACGTTGTACTCTTCTGAAATTTCGAACATTGTATCAGGAGCACATGATAATCGAGAAGGTGGCACGACAAGGTCCGGCGACAAGCCGTTCTCCTGATACAGAGGTCTTTCGTAATAACTTTAGTCGGGAATATCGTGAGACCCGGACGTTGTACTCTTCTGAAATTTCGAACATTGTATCAGGAGCACATGATAATCGAGAAGGTGGCACGACAAGTTCCCGCCAAAAGCGTTTCGCCTGATACAGGGGTCTTTCGTAATAACTTTAGTCGGGAATATCTCGAGAGCCGGACGTTGTACTCCTCTGAAATTTCGAACATTGTATCAGGA
>JAHYIQ010000074.1:0-124577 GCA_030673865.1 Melipona bicolor | reverse complement strand
GGAAACTTTGAAAACAGGAAATAACGCAAAAATTCCATTTTGCTAACTCCGCCATGTTGCTATATTCGTACATGCGTAACTATCCGCGAAGCAATTAGTTTTAATGGAATTTCATGCTCCATTCAATTATCAAACTGTTAATTCGTCGCTTCAGCGAGATTTTCTTTTCGTTGAGCTGACGAACTGATAAAAATCGAAACTAACCTAACCTAGAGCTGATCTATTGCATTAAAGTAACTAGAATTGTCTCGCTGAATTTATCTAAACCTGTACCTTGCGAGCTACCCCAACTGACATTGTCTCCCCGTTGACCTAACCTAACTAAAATTTATTTCTTTTCGTTATTTGGATTTTTTATTTTTTACAGTTGCAAAAAGTGTTTCCTGGTTTCCGTTCCCCCCTTGGAAACACTAAATAACTTTTTTCAGGAATAACTGACACTGGATTTTTTTCTGAGTTTAACTAACCTAACTAAAATTGATTACTTTCTCGCTATTGTTTTTTCGATTTTATTATTATAAAAGTTTCTGGTCCCCAGGTTGCTCTTTGAAAATACTAAATTTTCAGAGACAATTGGTTCTGAATTTTCCAAACTACATTGATCTATCTAAATTTGATTTGTCAACTGATCTAACTAGAATTATCTTGGTACTAACTTACTATTAACTTTTATATTGTAAAGTTTCTGCTACCTTTTTGAAAATAATAAATGACTGGTCAGAAACAGTTGAAGTGAACTTTTAAACTCGTCAACTCGCTCGTCGTTTTGAATAATAATTACTCTATACATAATTTTACTTTCATTAAAAATAAATTGGATCTTATCTGCATTTGCAAAGATGCAAACTAATCAATCATAAAAACTCTCTGATTAATAACTCGATGCTTTTCAGAAGTCTAAAATTTTATAAGTAATCCATAATTCTGATATCTCAGTATTTTAAAACTCGACACATTGCGGACTTGAAAGGTTTCAAAAGTTTCGAAAATGTTTCTATAATTACCTTAAATTATCTATGATTAGAAATAGTAATGATGCAATTTTAAAACTTTATTTTTAAACCGCTATTTAAATTTCTAGATCTTCAATATATTGCCACAAATGCCTTTAATATTCCAAGTCAAAGATCCCAAAAGTCTGAAATTCCAACAACCTTGGAATTTTATTATCTCGATATCGTTCTTCAAAACATTTTCCAAGCAAGTTTGAAATACCTTCGAAATCGTTCCGAATTTTCTGCAATTCCAAGTACTAATCATTTAAAATTCTAATAGAAGTCTCGAAGAAAAAGCAAGTCTGAAATTCCACCCCCCGACTTTAATCCTTCAATATTCCGACCCTCCCTAAACTCTCCTAAAAATTTCAAACTATAAAACTCGTGAGCAATATCAAGGAAATGATCAACGATCGAAATGAATCAGAGAAGAACTAAATTCTATGACATACATCGTATCGTATTTCTTTGAAATTCCACTAAACTTTCTTCTACGCAAAAGATTTCGAAAAATTCGAATTCTCCAAATCAAAGATTCCAAAATTCCGAGTCTCATCGAAAACTGTTAAAAAATTTCCAAATTTGAAATATTCCAATCTACTCCTAATTCTCCACGATTCAAAACGACAATGACTTAAAATTCCAATAATTTTTTAATAATTAATTCGAATCGAAAAATAAGTTCGATCCGACGCTCGTTAAGAAGTCGTCGAAAAATTCGAAAGCGCGGAATCGCGAGAGCATGATGTACAGCGACTCGCGAAAGCCCAACTTGAAAGCGGTGAAAGGAAATTAAATTCTACGTCACCGTGGTACTCTCCTTTTCTTCTTCTTCTTCTTCTTTTTTCTTTCCTCTTTTTTTCTCTTTCTTTTTTTATAGGAAATTGGAAGACCCGACTAGAAGAGCAGAGAGAACCGATAGAGGTATCCGCGGCAAATAATCGAAGTAGACAAGGCGAAACGCAGGGCACGTTCCCACGCGGGGGAGAAAATTGTCCTCCCGGTTGGGCGGTGCAAGTTGGCGAAGTGGAATTGCATTCCAAAGTGCAGCAACGCCCAGGCTGGATGCGACGTGCATCCGCTAGCAGCGTCGCTCGCTAGCTCTCTTCGTGCACGTTTCGCCGTCGCCGAGAGATAAATCATTCCGTGCTAAAATTTCGGTTTTAACAAAAACTGCCGCGCGTCGTGGCTTAACTCACGTTCCCGACATTTAAAACATCCTTCTGTTTCTTTTCTTCCTCGCCCGGTGTAATTGCCGTTTAACGATATCTCCGCCCGATAATTTCTCTCCGCCGTAGTTTGCCATGGAATTTTTCGCACGCGCGCGCATGTGTGCAGCGCGAGATTTTTCAAGCCAAGAGGTGAGAAATACGTCTGACGTTCTATGGAATACGAAATTTCCTCGGAGGAGAGCTAGTTTTCGCTTCTTTCCTTTCTTCGAGGAAAATCTTCGAGCGAGAGCGCGATTTGCTTTTCCGACTGGAATTCATAAAAAAGAAAAAGTAAAATGCTCGAACGAGAAATATTGCGAATCCGCGGACGAGGTAAAAAAAAATAAATGGACGCGTGCAGACAAGGCTGAGAATAATCGATCGATTCGGAGAAGCAGCTCGTTCGGAGATTCTGGAGCCTACCGGTCTGCCGGGCTTCAACGTCGATCGACGAAACCGGTCGATACAATTTTTTCAATAAAAATTACTCCATCTCAAAGAACTGGGATACATGTGTCGCTTAAAAGCACGGCAAGCACATTATCCCGCACGTTTGCCATCCAATTAGGCCTGTTAAACAGGCGCTTCGATAATAAATCAAGCGTCGATCGGCTAGAAATCGACAAGCGTTATCAAAATTTCGCGAGAAGATAATTTAGATGTCCAGTGCAATGAGGTTTTCCGTGAAAAAAAAAATAGTAGAATAAATAATAGTTCTCTCAATTCAGATTGCCACTTTCATTTCTTTCGTAGTCCTTGATTATTGTTAATAATATTTTGATTATTTACTTAATTAAACGTGAAATTATATCAATTTTATTTTTATTTCATTTTGTTTGTTATTTATTAATTATTATTATTAGACGGGCTAAGATACAACAATAAATGCAGAAAAAGAAAGAGGGAGAGATTAATATCATACGTTTCAATGATTCAGTTGTAAAATAGTACAGTATTAGTATTGTTCGGGAGAGTTTCAGTGATACAAATACCTACGGTCTAGGTGCAGGCATGTCCGGGCAGATTTATTGGTTTAAGGAGGACCTTTAGCAGGCCTACATCACCATAAAACATGCCAGATATGTTGGTCTTTGTTCCCAAGCGGACAACGCCGTTGACCGTGGATTGAAGCACGGCAATTAACTTCCCGAACACGTGAAAAACATGTATCATCGAGGTCGCCTAATTCGGCGATTCACCGGTACCTGGCCCTTCATATTGCCCCACCCTGGACCCGCGATTGTCCGAAGCCGAAGGAAAGGGAAACGAGAAAGCTTTCGAGAGAGCCTTCCTTCGGCTTACAATTTAGAATCAAGACGACTTCCGAGCGATCAGTAGCCTCTCCTGCGACTAAGCTACTACGAGGGGACAAGCCCCCAACCATCAACACGTGCGAAAGGTATTTTTAACTGAAAAAATTACCAGTCCACTTTCACTAATCACGATCTCGGTTCGCTACTTACGCGTGCGAACAAGTATTTCACCATTTCGGTAATATTTCTTTCTTTCCTTTTTCTGTTTTTTCTTTCTGTATTTATTGTTTGTGTTTTTATATTGACGGCCATACCCGTCTGACATTAATAAACAAATTCAAACGTTAGAAAAAACAAGAAAAGCCTAAACCTTACCAATACTTGTCATTAATTTCACTATATAAAACATATATTCATTTCATTATACCTGTTTTTATTTGCTATATAAAATTTCATTACACAATAATTCATTACACATTTAATTTCCTCACTAATTCTTACCACTCCTTATTAACAAAATTATTAAGATTCTTATTAACGACGAGAACATCTCGTTAAGATTCTAAACGTTTTACCGGCATAGTCGCGCTGGACTGCTCGATTATTCACTCGGAGGTTTTGAAATGTGCGCGAAAGGAACGGAAGAAGAGTCCGTCAGGGCAGATGATGCTTAATAAGAAACAATTAGACGGCTGGAAAATAATCGCCACCTCTGTAAAGGTGCGCAGCATCCCTCCAGAAGCTCGAAAACTTTCTCCATCTCAACCCGTTGGAATATCAACTCGAGACCACGTCAGTGGAAAGCGTCGTTAATCCCATAATACGCAGACGTGAACTGCAACGTCAATTTGTAGAAATACGTACCGCGAGTATACATATATATATATCGTGTTTGATGTACATTACTTGGCGCAGAATATTTAAATTTTGGAGGAAAGTCAAAAGACAACTTCTTGTCTTAATCCGTTTGTAATATGTATTATCAGATTTCTATTTTTTTTTTCTTAACATTGTGAATATCGGTTCAACGCTAATTATCGGGTCACATAAAAATATAAACTATTTACACCGTAGTTCGTCCAAAGAGATTAATAACAAAATTAATTAAATTAAAGTTTCACTATTGAGCAACCTTGTTATAAATCATTCAATTTAATTAATTATAACTATATAAATGTAAATTAATTCGCTGTATAATTGTTTGAATAAAATTTTTTGGTTTAATTTTATAATAATTTTATTTAAAATTTTTTCTCTAACATGATTCCTATTTTGTTTAAGTAATTTTTACTGGGGAAAAAGTTACCAGTAAATTTGATACATAAAGAATTACAATAAGAATTAGTGATTAGAAGTTTACGTTAGAATTACTTAATTTTTGAAATTTTATTATTACTAATCTCTCTCTCTTATTATTAATTTAACCCTCAATTTTACTATTATTTGATCTCTCTTTTGGTATAAAAAAAAAATTGAATATTCTAAATTTCAGTGAACATAATGCACACAAATCTAATATCACTGTTTGATAACCTAACCTAAAACCTAATCTAAACCATGTATTAAATAATATTATCACACATTCTTTTCATCACTATTTGCTTCCCATTTCCCTATAAATCATTTTGTGAAACATAAAAATATGAAATACTTGAAAAATTACGACAATTATTATTTGGCCCTTGACAGATTAAAAGCTGACATAATTCAAGTATAATCGAATCCTGTAACAGATCTAAAAACGTATGACATAATCCTTTCTCAACTCAGGACTTAATAAAAACGTGACTAAAATCCCAATTCAGCTGAATCTAATTTGAACTCAGACTTAACCAGGAGTTTAGATTCAAATTTAATTTAATAACTAAAAACCGACTATGAAACATACATTAAAGATTATATTTCATAATATGACAATTGAAATTAGTTTAATTAATTATCACTGTCATTAAATTAATTACGAGCGGAATTAATTGACAAAGCCTACAAAACGCAACGGTTACACACAAATACACGTCTCTATACTTGGAAAATTTGGTAATATATCCAAGTTTATCCGCGTACTAAATCACGTGCGCTGAATCGTAGATTCGCGGGGGGGAAATTCCGATAATCTAAACATTTGTTAAACGTGAAATGTAAAAGCACTTTCCGCCGAGGATAAAAATAATATTGAACGCACGCGTTGGGTCTTACAGCGATTAATTCAGTGATTACGCACGAATGCGCGGTGAATAATCTTTTGAAATAATGGTCGATATATAGTATAAATCTAACCTGAAGCTTAGACCTAAAGCCAGTTTTTGGATCGACGTAGATTTACAAATCTAGACTTAATTGTCACGGTATTAGCTGCGTATTCGTCACAAAGAAATGACATTTATTGTGCATGCAGCTTAAAACCAAACCTAATCTAGACCTGAACCAAGAATCTTAAATTAAATTAAACTAAGTTAATCTAAAGTTAATCTAAAGTTAATTTAAGAAAATTTAAATACGCTAACTGTGTATAATTTGTTTTATTATTTTACTATGTAGCTGAATACGTAACTATGTAATTATATATTAATGTAAATCTAGTTCTAGATCTTTATCTAAATCTAAGTTGAACTAAACTAGAATATAGCTACTATTTAGTTTACTATTAGCTAAATATATATCTGTGGTAATTATATAGTTATTATAAATCTAGCTCTAAACTCTGTCCTTCACATGAACCTAAGTTAAATTAATCTGAACTAAACCAGATCTAGAAACCTGATCCTTAAATCTAACATCGAACTAAACTTAAATCTGATTATGACCCTACTTGTCATTTTAAATATTTTGATATTTAGCAGAAATTGCTAAATCTAAAAAATGTGAATGGTGGACCTAGATGCAGACTCGAATCTAAACCTAACACTTTTCTCAAACAAAAATCGCCTAACTTATTTTAAATAACTTTGAACAAAAAAAACCATTAACCCTGCTGTCATCGAAGTTTTCTATATATACTCATTATCAAACAAGAAGGCTTTCGATAACCTTGAATTGAAGAGTCACACGTGCTAAGGAAGAATTCTTTCATATTTCACCACACATTTAAACTCGAGACATTTTTTTTTTTAAATTTGAGAGAAACACGAGTGGATGAAAAATGAGCAAAAGAACGCAGCGAAAAAGAAAATTAAAACCCAGATCTAACTCTTGAACCTAACGCAGGCCTAGTTCTTAAATTAAAACTAAAGCCAAATCTAATCATTCTAAAAATTCTGACGTTCTCGAGATATTCTTACAATTTGTCTCAATTTGTTACACGCATACAAAAAAAAAAAACAAACTGCTCCCCCATGGCCTTGGAGCCGGACACCCTGTCCTGTGCAACCAATCCCCCACCATGTAAACCACAATTACACGTTCCAGGCTATGAGACAGGTAAATATAAAGGCAGTCGCACGACCGTGTTCAGCTACTAGTCCGTCTGCCTTCCAACGACCGGTTCCTCGCTAGTAAATCGGCCAATTTTATAGTCCGATTGACCTACCGGTCCACGCGTTCCAGATAAACTTTAAACGTTTTAATTAACCGACTTGCTCTCCGAGAGCCTGACTTTTCTGCTCACGAATCGCGAACAGTAATTCGGAGGATTGCCTCATCGAGGAAGGTGAGAAGATGACGATCGATAGGAGTATCGGGAAGTTGACGCTGATCTTGACCGTGGTGTCGTTGACCTTCGCGAGCGATCTGTGGCCTTCGTGCACCGGGAAAACCATGATAAGTAAGTGGACAAGTATATAGCTTTTCAGTGCACTTTTCATTCGTGGAAATTTAAAATTGTGGAAAATATCCGTGTGCAATGTGGGGAAAATGTATGAAATTTATTATATTTAAAATATTTAAAATACTTGGTGGGCAAAATATTGTAGATTCCATTGTATTTTATTTTGTTCGTGGTTCATTTCATTCACTGAATACTACGATCAAATTTATAAAATTTATGCAAATTTGCACGGAATAGAAATATCCAATGTAGATACAGTGCTTCTTTACATTATTTGCAAAATTAATTTTATCTTTCTTTTCTTTAATTATATTCACAAAAATCTGCAACACCTAGCGATAATTTTTATTTGAGCAATTGATGAAGATTACACTTGGAAATTTGGAATTAAATAAAAGGAGAATTAGAGAACTGTGATAAAGTAAAATGGAAATCAGAGCAAAGTTGGGAAACTGGAAAACTATGAGAATTACGCAGTAATGGAAATTAAGTAACAAAAAAGTGTCGATTAAAGAAACTACAAATTTAAAAAAAACTACTACAGACAGGGCGAAAACAAATTGAAGATCAGTTAAGAGAAAACATCACGGAAATAGCGGCGCGAAAAATTCGAAATAAAACAAGTAGCGAAACTGTACGATGTGAGAGATCACAAAGTTCTAACATTCCTCTATCAGAAAAGAAAAAAAGCCGGAAGGATCAAAGTCTCAGTGACCAAAGGAAACAATCTTTTTTTTGGTTCAACCGCAGACAGAGGTTTTTGCGTAAGAGTCGAAGAATTCGACCACCGGGGAAAACGTTGTCTCAAACTTTGCACTTTTCCCACAACCTGTTACACAATTCGAAACGCTTTGTTCCTGTCGTGAATTTCTAGTCCAGGTGATTCATCTGTTCGAGAGAGAGTACGATTCGAATAATCTCGAATCGAGCATTGTGTACCCGGCTTTCAAATTATCAACCTTCAACCAGCATAATAAAAACGTGACTAGGCTCGAGGAAAATGTTTAACGTAACTCTTTAATTGTTGCCTAACTGCGATTAGGTCATTTGAGTTCCAGTGAATAAACGGAGCAACGCAATGTATTTTTCAGCTCTATTTATTTCTCCAATTTTCATTAATCTTTGTAAGTAGAGTGTATTTAAACATTTATTGTTGCATCCAATATTATGTATCATCATACGTTTATATAAAACTGTCATGATGATATTGATAAATAATGGTATATTATAATATACAAAATATAATTGTTTGCAATTAATTGTATTAAATGAAAAATATTTAATTTGTATTTCTGTTTTTGATAATTTTTCAGTGTCTCATAAAAGTATTCAAATAACTTGTATATTATATAATATATGTATTATATAAACTGTCGTAATTATAATAACATTGATATAATTTCCATATATAGTCCAATTTTAAATGTAACATTAAATGTAGTATGCATTGAATTACATATTGTTTTCACTGAATATTTAGATTTATTAATATACTATGCTTTGGGCTTAAATATTTTCTATGATGTTTATGAAGTATATACTTTGTATTAAATATCTCTGGTGGAAAATTTAAAATTTAAAAAACAAGACAAAGAACGAAAAAAATGTCGTAGTTTTACGAAACTGAATTATAATCGACAAAAGGAGTGAATATATGATACATTGCATGTCCCAGAATAAGAGTATTATAAATACAGAGAAGTGTTTCGATACAAATTTATTATAATTATTTCACATTGTAATCATATTATGTATTCATCGCAAAAACTCCTAAAGTTCTTTGAAAGTAAAGTACTTTCGGTGAGCAACTGCAGACGTTCAAAAATCATTCAACTACACGAATAATATAAACAATAAAAAGAAACATAAGCACAAAAATAATATATAATAATAATATAAAATATTCGGAAAATTATAAAAAATAATAATATTCAAAAAATTGTAAAATATAATAGGGCAGTGCAAAAAGCTGGAGACTCCGAAAGCAGACAACTACATCAAATGCATCAGAAATCATGATATTTGAGTATATTGTTCAAAGCACTTGTTCTCGATCTTTTGTCCGCGAGAAATTATGCCGAACAGATGCTGAACGAACGTAGGATTATAAATAGAAGTGAATTAATTTCAATTCAAACTGCCGATAGCATCGAAGCAAACTTTTTTCCCCCCCCGACGATGTTTGAGAGGGAACCTATAGTTGGTCTCTTGGACGTCTCTGCCCTAGTCGGACGTTTTTTTCCTCTCGCCTCCTAATTGTTCCGTTCCCCGGGCATTTAAATGTTCTCAAAGCACGGATCCTCCAATTACCGCGGAAAAAGCAGGTTTCCCTTTGTCCCGAGCGAGCCCGCGCCCCGTCTCCGTTTGAATAACTCCGTTCCCAGCCGGCAATTAGTCAAGTTCGTTCGACGAGATCCCGCGTATCTCGTTCCGCTCGTGAATATTCCCATTGACGACGAGCATCGGGGGGGAAACTGTGCGCCGAATTCGAAATTTCGCGGAGATGCGCTCGCGACTCTCTTTTCCCGGCCCTTGTCCCCGTTTCCGCGGCTCGCTTTCCGGCCCGAATGGAACCTCCTTGTCGTCCGATCTACGGACATTCGATCGTCGAATGGAAATTTGGGAATCGATTTGGAAAATTAATTGAAAATAAACTGTATATCGTTTGGATTTAGAAGAATATTTATGTGGTAAATTTAATTCGAATGGAACGTTGTTATCATTATTTTTATTCTAAATCGTTGTATTGATTTCAGAGTTTTTTAATCGCTGAAAGATCGTTTAATTCGATACCTTTGGTAAGGTATTAAATAAGATATTAAAATATTAAAAAAAATATTCTGATTTTAATTTTAATTTATTTGGTACTTTGATAGATAGAAAAGAATATTAGAGAATCGCCCCTGATTGAATCTCAAATCCTTCAATTTTTTAAAATTGAATAATAGTCAAAAAGCCCAAAAGATATTATGAAAAATGTTCTGACTTACAATTGAATGAAAATTAAAAGATTCTACAAAACTAAAAACTTATCAAAGTTCCATTATTGCGAGATCTTCGGAATCTAATTCAACATAATTTTCTTTTAATATAATTACAAATATGTATAAATATACATATATATATATATATAGTTAAAAATTTCGAATCGAAGAAAATTCAATTGTTCAAAAGAACAAACGAAAAAAAAATGAAAGAAAAAAAATATTACATCAGTCCTAGGGAAGCAATTTCAGAATAGTGCGCAAATTTTATTCAAAAAGAATATTTTAACTTATATTTGTTAAAAATAAAATTATTATTAATTATCGTCGTCATGAAGAAAATTTTACATCAAAATTCTAGAAAGAATATCCTCTCTGCCCTAGGGATGTTAATATCTAATTAAAAACTTCCGATTGAGAATAGTTTTAAAAGCAGATCGAAAACGTGAAAATAGAAATATTGTTTCGATGTACGTGTCGGCAAGGCAGAAGCCTGTTAACGAGCTTCTTTTGTTATATATGGTTAGCGACGCCGCCATCTGGAGGAACCATGTAATTGAGTCGAACCCTTTTTGGACCCCTGTAAAGTATGCACGTGGTGTAAAGACACAATAAAGAGCGATTATATTTCGTGGATACTTTAGTCCCTGTGTATTATATCCTGTTCTCAACAGGTTATAATAAGGCAAAAAGTTATTTGTAAGTAAAAATTAAGTGTTCACAAAAGTTTTGTTTAAATAAAGAAATCGCGAAGTGTGTGAAGCAATAATGACGGATACACCAGATGTATTGTAATTGCTAAATTGAATACGACAATTACCAGTCGTGGAAGTACAAATTGCTCTTAATTAAGGAAAGGACATCATAAATAAAGTTCCACCTACAACTCCGGATGAGAATTAGCTATTAAATGATGGAAAAGCTATGACGACCATCGAATTAGTGGTAGAAGACGACCAAGTAATATACGTTCGCGATGCCACGTGTGCGAGGGCAACATGGCTGGCGTTGAAAGAATACCACGACATCGAAAGTAAAGCGACAGCAAAGCCCTTTCCAAAGCGGTCGGACTAGAAAACTCAAGGCATTTTAGAGCTGGTGCATTCTGACGTTTGCAGTCCACCAACATCTAGCGGGTAAGAGTACGTGTTAACAACAAGAGATGATTGTAGCGGGTATACATACGTTTATTTGAAGTATGCCAAAAACCAAAGTATGTAGCACTAGTAAAAAATAAATTTAATGCAAAATTCAAAGTAATTAGGTCCCCGACCGGAGAGGAGAATCGGGAATTGACAAAGTTCCTAAAGGAGGAAGAAATAGAAACAGTTATTAGCGCTTCATTCTCTCCGCAGCAAAATGGAAAAGCCGAAAGAAAAAAATAATAGATGCATGTTAACAGACGTGCCAAAGAAATATATAAGAGAAGCTGTCATGACCGCGAATTATCTCCAGAATAGACTGCCAATAAGAACGCGAGAAGAAACGCCTTATGAATATTTTAATTTGAGAAAATATAAGAAATATACAAATATTTGGTTGTGATACGTACGTGCACATACCTGACCAAAGCATACAGAAATTTATAAGAGAGCTCAAAAGTTATGCTTCGTTGGGTACAGCGAAGAGTCGAAAGTGTCTATTGAATAAGAAATACAACAAAATTGTTATAAACAGAGTGACATTTGGTACAATAATATAAGGATGGAGAAGAAATAAAAAGCACTGAACCAAGGGAATTTGGAAGTCGAAGTATAATTAAAGTATATAATTAAAGTCTTCTGAAAGTGGCTGCGTCACACACGAAATTGAAGTGGATGATAACACGTATGCAATCGAACATACGCAGGTACAAGTATCCAGATGATCCAATCGCATAAATAAAGAAGTGCCTCTGTGCAGATTCGGACAATACGCGGGAATCATTCAATAGATGAAGCAGTAGAAAAACGGTCGCAGATGTGAAGGACACCAAGAACGCGGTCATTGCCAAAGTATCCGATGCCCAAAAAATAGGTGTAAAGATGGGAGACGAGTCGAGAAAGAAGACAAGTCTGCAGCTCGAAGAATCGTTAATGATGCAAAAGATGCCAGAAACAAAACTGCAGCAATTGCAAAAGACACTAAAGGTAAAATCTCTGAGAAAGTGGCTTACACTAATAAAGTTGTTGGAGACAGTCGCGCACAAAGCAATGGAGAACAAAATCAAGAATGTGGCTGCAGCGAAAGACGAGACGACTGCAGGAATAAAGGATTTAAAAGATAGTAAAAAGTCAACATTAATCTATTGCGAAAGCGATTATATGTTTGCAGATTTATTGACCAAGGCGCTATGATTAAGAAAGACAAAAAGATAGAAGATTGCAGCCTGGGACCGATTCAAGAATTGGCGACGTCGAGGAGGAGTGTCGGCAAGGCAGAAGCCTGATAACGAACTTCTTTTGTTATATGGGGTTAGCGACGCCGCCATCTGGAGAAACCATGTGATTGATGTTGAGTTGCTTTTTGGACCTCTGTAAAGTATGCACGCGATAAAATAAAGACACAATAAAGAGCAATTATTATATTTCGTGGATATAACTCCCTGCATATAAAATCTTGTTCTCAACAGTACGTCAATTAAAAACTTCCAATTGAGAAAAACTTGATTGCCAAATTTTAGATACACTGAAAAGAAATATTTACCTCTATATCGAAACTTCTATAATTTCAATTAAAAATTTCCAATTGTGAGAGGTTTAATTGCCAAGAAATAAACGAAAAAATGGAGGACCATCGTTTAAATTCTAGGGAAAAATATCCAAGATGACAATTTTAAAATAGCACTCTGGAATCTTATTCCAAAAGAATAGTTTAGCATATTTTATTAAGAGCATTCACTGAAAATATTACTATTACTATTAATTATCATCGTTATAAAGAATTCTATAGAGTGTTCTTATATATACATATTTTTAGAGAAACAATATTTAACGTGGAAAAAATTGTTAAGAAAAAGACGAAAAATCTGGAGGTGAAAGATTTTTCTACCGATAATAAAAAGATTTTAAATTGAAATGAAAGAAAAGCAAAAGAGCAGGAGGACGTCGTGGAAAAAATAGAGATTGAATGGGGAATTATCAACGGAGACGGTCGAGCGATCAGGCAGACTTGGAGGAATGGAAATAACTGGGAAACTTTGAATAGAGGCCAACAGCCTGGGACTATTTATTTAACAAGCTAGCAAGTCCATTCCCACGAAATCCATTTAACCAGTCACTACGACAAGAGAATGGAGTTAGCAGGTGTCGGCTGAATCGTTACGTACCGGCCAAGCCCTGCTCATTTCCGCTGCAAAAAGAAACTAACCCGCGCCCAGTGCTGCCAACTGATCCGGCGTCGCGCCATCAATTTTTTATTTCCGTCGATTTCACGTAATAATATTCGCGACTCCTCGTATTCTGACAGTTCGAGTTGTATGAACGTGAGAACGAAATTCGTCAAATAAAAATAGGGTTTCAAACTTCGTGGAAGTCAAATTTTCGTGGCGAAATGACTTTCAAAATTACGAGAACCGTTATTGCTTTTTTTGTTTAGTGTGTCAAATTTGTCAAATAAAGCACTAAATAAATACAAACACTTTTAGTAATAAAATTAATCTTCAACAAAAATTAATTGTGAGATTTCGAATTTTCCAAAAATTGCATTAATTTCCAACAAAAGATTTAAACTGATATATTTATACGATGTGATACGTTACACTAATATTTATACGATATTCGTTGTGCTAAATTTTTAGACAAACTTTTAGTACAACAAAATGATTTCTAAAATTATGAAACAATTGATAACTGATATGAAATTAACTGCCCACTTCCAACGAAAGAATTTGATTGATATTTTGATCGATCGATATATTGATACAAAATTTGAACGAAAAAGAGTGGTGAATTTAACTAGAATCTCTTCCTAGATTTTCTAGGAAAATTCTGAACGAGTAAATTCATCAGTCCATATATTGTTTCTCTCCTCTTTATTTCCTCTTTGTCGACTTTGGTTTTTTGCCAACGACAAAAACGCGGAAAATTGGAGGGAACGGAAACAAAGAAAATTATTTTAATTTCCGCGGTAGCCTAATGTTGTACAAGGAACGTGGCGCGATTCGAAATTTGAATAATTCCGGGTTGTTACGGCAAAACCGCGAAAAAATGTGACTCTCCCGCATTAAAAAAAAAAAACAGAACGTGTCTATTAAGAGGCGAAATTAGCCGAATATTTCCAAGGGAAGAATTAAATCCCTCTCCCCCTGTTTCGAGTGGTATATTACCGTCGCGGCGAAAAGATCGACGAAATTTCAGATTCCAATGTGAAATCGAAACAAGACTCGGGGAATTTAAAAAAAGAGGAACGCCGAATTTATAAAGCCAGTTATACGACCTCGGCTAAAAATAATTGCAAAAATGTTCTCCAGTTAAGATCACTTCCAAGTTATTGCTCGTTCGATTTTAATTCTCATTTTTTTCTTTTTTTCTCTTTTTTAATCAAAATTAAGTAGAAAAAATTCTAAAATAATTAAAATAATTTTGTGAACAATTTGAAGTATAACAAAATGAAAGTAACTTGGAAATAATTGAAATAAGAAGGTATAAAACATAAAATAACTTTGAAATAATTTCAAAATTATTCTCAACAAAAAAAAAATATAACAACATGGAAACTAAACCAAATTACCGAGAAAACTCCGAAATAATCTATATATTTTCGAGAATAATTCTTGAAAAATAAGCTAACGAAGCGAAGACAATTTTTTGTCTCAACCTAACGTAATGGCTCATTCAAAATTTTAATTCCAATATTCTGACTCAAATCACTTGGGAAAAATTCCAAAACAGCTAAAAAATAATTCTCTAACAGGAAAAAGTAATATTAAAAACAATTTTCTCTTAGGAAAAAACATACCCAGAATATACACTGCTTCAATGATAAACAATTCGAAATTTTATTTTCATCCAGACAGCATTGAGAGAATTCGAAAACAATCGAACTAGACTTTAAAGACAATTCCACAAAGGGTATAACCGAGTAGAAACGTATCATCTGCTGTGTCAAAAAGAGAAAAAGAAAGAACAAAGAAAAAAGAGGGAAGAGAAAAGGATTTCACGTTAGGTTGACTTCCGGTATCTCATGCCGGGTAGCATCGAACAAATTCAACGTAATTAAAGAGACAAGGGAGAAGGTTGAAAAAGAGCGGCGGAAGAAGCGAGGCAACTTTATTGCTCCGGTTTTCGTCCAGCTGCGCGCCCACGGCCTAGCCTTCATGAATAATTCAGCTCGTACATTATTTACGGGGGAGAAAATTGGAATCTATTACATTTCGATACGACGTCGAACATCGATTCGAACCGGTTAAAAATACGCCGTATCCACGCGGCGCGAGCAGCCACGAAACTCGATTACATTCGCGAATCAAAGCAGTTGCTAGTTAATTACGGGAAATCCGCGTGTACGGGCAACAAACACCAAGACGCTGCGACGCGAACTGTTATTCAAAACGACTGGTGCTGAACTCTCGTTTCACGCACCAACGGCGAATTACAATATTTTCGGGATGTTCTGCCTTCTGGAATTTCTCATCCTACATTTCGAGAATTTTCATTTGAAGTTCCAATAACACACACAACGTTACGTGCGTCTACGACTGTGAAAAGTTGTTCATATTTTTAATTTTTAATTTCGTGAGAAAAGAATTATATAACTTTGGGGTCTTTTTTCTAACTCTCACAATCGAAAAATTTGTTTTCATAGCTAGATTCAGAGTGATTTTGAAAATTGAAATTTTCTATAAGATTCTTTCTTTTTTAATATTTTATCGAACTTTGAATGTTGAGATCGAGCGAAGAAACTTTACATTACGACTAGGATAATGTAAAATTTTCAAGAAGCTGGTAGACTATATAACAAAATTATGCATATTTGACAATAACATTTCTAAATTAAGTGATTCGTAACAAATATTTCAATTTTATTTAAAATTATCTAGGAAGAAATATAAAACTAAGAGTTTTAAGTAAATGTTGTTTCAAAATTGTTATAATAATTTATCAAAAATTACGGACGAAATAATGCGAGGCAATATTTAATTACTTCGTTGTAATTGCTGTTCTTTATCTTCAATTAATTAATTAATTTAATTTAATATTATTAAAACAAATATTGCAAGTAATACTGAAAAATACTATCCCAAAAATCCTTGAATCTTCAAACTGATCGTTCTTATAACTGCGGGAAATGCCACGCACACGATCATATAAAAATACTTCGCGTTACATTAACCTAAAATGCTTTATAAAAAATTATATTTTATTTTCTTGCATCGTTTTAAACATTCTTCTATCCTCCGCTGAATTACACAAAAATCACACGAATTTGCACAAGATATTCTGGTGAGAATTTCTTACTGTTAATCGCTACAACGAGATTAAGGCGGGAAAGTAACTAAATATCCCCTAGGGTTTCAGGAGGGAAATTCGATTGCCGATTCGCGTCCCAACGGGACAGAAATTTGCATTCCTCGTCTTCGTAAGGGGAGCTAAAAGTTATTAAGGGAAAGAATACGGCGGAACGAAAGTTGTCCGTGGAAAGACAGAAGGGACATCGTTAAAGCAGATTCCTTGGAAAGTTTTCCGCCAAGTTGGCCAATCCAGCTGGCCAGAGAAACCAAGAAAGGAAAGGCTGAAGAACGAGCAGAAAAAAGAAGACAAACGAATTTTAATACGATCGCAGAGTTTCTTGAATTAACGTTACATTTAAACTATCCTGTATCAGAGATGTTATACTTTGAGAACGTGTGTTAAAAGATGCACGTCAATAATTAATATGGAATGCTGTTATAAATATATAAGAGAGTTTAAAATTTTTAATGATGATGTTGAAAATTTGTCACAATCCTTGAAAATTATTCTCGAATGTTGAATCATTAAATTAAATTTCAAATCCATCCACCCTTAAATTATCCATCCGGGTATTTAGTTATAGATGATCACACCGATAATCACAGGAAATAAAACATGAATATATTGATGCGCCTGTGCATGAAAATTAAATCGAAGATTAAATAATAATAAATATCAAAACATGGATATACTGATTACACGTGTACGTAATAATTAAAATGCAGATATATTAATTACACGTGTATTAATTAAGATGTTTATTCTGCACGTGTTGAAAAAAAAAGAAACGCGTCAAAAGTTTGAATTCTTGATCAAAATTCATTGAAGAATGTTGAAGAACACTAAGTTGCTTTCGGTTAGCCTGTATAGCCTGCAACTATTCTCCGAAGATTCTATTCGCGTTAGATCATCTGTAGAATGCCCCAAGGGCTAGGGGAACTT
The DNA here is from genome assembly GCA_030673865.1 of Melipona bicolor. Taxonomy (NCBI): domain Eukaryota; kingdom Metazoa; phylum Arthropoda; class Insecta; order Hymenoptera; family Apidae; genus Melipona; species Melipona bicolor. The sequence continues at coordinate 106,998 of JAHYIQ010000074.1, read as the reverse complement.
GCCAGTCTTAACTAATGTTCAGAACAATCGAGTTTGTAATTTAGTTAGTACCTGTTGCTACAGGAGAATTCAAAACTGGAAACTGCGAAACGGATTATAGGTTTCCGGTTCCACGAACTTTTCGATTCCCCTACATCTGCATTGTGTGGCTTCATTAAAGTTACGCAATATCGAATCCTTGATATTGTTAAAATATTTTTATATCGTTCCTTTCCATCTGTTGCAACTACTAATAAAATAACATTAAATTTAACTCAATAGTAAAATGTTACAAGTTTGTATTATAAAATCATTTTAATTTTAATCATTAAGTATCGTTGTAATTCGAAATTATATATCTTCGATATTTCTTAAATATTCTCAAATTCTTTCATCCATTAAAAATCATTGTTACAATTAATAAATTATTACTATTACTATTTGTAATGTTACTATTGAATTTAAAAATAGTAAAAATATCACTATGGAACTTAAAATTAACTCTTAACTAATATCATTGAATCGTATTATAGTAATTTAGATAGTTTCAGATTACTAACATTTAGAGTATTTGATTTTATTTTATAATATTGTATTTTATGTTGTGCACTTGTATTTATAGTAGAGATTGTTGGGAAAATTCCAAAATTAAGTAATACAACTATAAATTTTTACAGTCTTTGTGTTAATCTAATGATATTAGTTAAGACTTAAACGAATGTTTAAAAATTTTCCTAATTTTGCTTTCCTGTATAAACAAGTCTAAAACAGGGGCTTGATTTTATTCGCCTAGAAATTAATCTAGTAACTAGTTGCAATCCCTTCAGAAATACTTCATCGTCATTTTGGTGGCGATAGATTGGTAACCCTGGCTACAGTGGATTTGCTTGATTGCCTAAGGATTTGCTTGTAGGATCGGCAGAATTATCCTGCGAGGAGAAACAGACAATCTTAGACGAGCATAATCGCTTGAGACAACTAGTAGCTCTGGGCCAGGTCAGTGGACAGCCCAGCGCTGCCAATATGAGGGAAATGGTAAGAAATATTACTTAAATGAATCTTACCACTTTCATAGAAAAAAATTACCATCTGTAGGTGGATTTTTATGCGTTTGTAGGAAATTTGAAAGTGTGAAATTGCACATAATTTAAAAAAGATAATACATAAAATACTCAGAGTATATTGCTTTCTGTAACATTCAGTGCAGAAAACAATTCTCTATCGAAGATTTTTTAATTATACTCTCAAAAGTGATGAATTCGCATGAAAATCCTCCCTTTAATTGTATTACGTTTTTAATGTTATATGGATAACAAAAAAATATAAATTTGCATAAAGATCAGCTCTTCAAGAGCACTTCTTGTTGAGCTTCAATTCGGAACGTGTAAGTAACAAGCGAAGAATACTTTTTCTTCAGATCTGGGACGATGAGTTAGCTACGATGGCACAGAAATGGACAAATCGGTGCGCCGAGATTCACGACGATCACAGGCACACTCGTAAGTAGATATTTACAATTAATTATGTCTCACCGACACTTTTAATCCATTAGGGCGCCATTTTTGAATCACTCTGTAGATCAACGTTGTCCCGATTAGAGATCGCGTGAAAAGAAACACCGCGTGTGACCACGATTGATCAACAGCACTCTAGACAATTGGAAACCACATATATACCATAATAGAACTCCATTTATCCAAATTTCAATTATTAAAATGAAACTTTAATTGGCCGATTAACCGAAATCCGACCGATCCAATCCACTTATTTGAATATGGACTCTTGCTGTTTGAACGAGAAATATCAGACAGCATCAATTAATCAATAAATTTCCATTGTAGATAGAAATCACGGTTCTGAATAATTCGTTCGACTAAAACTCGCTTTAGGGAGTCATAGAGTGATTATTACAATTTTATACATATTACATTACGTTATAATCATTATTTTGGAAAAAAATAATTCATTGAACTTATTACTTGATTCAGCAGAAAAACTTAATAAAAATGTATCAAAATAATAACCGAATAATAATAAAATTTGTAATTTATGTCAAATTTGGAAGTTCTATTGTTCTTTGACTTATAAATGTGTGTATACACATACACGAAAGTATTTGAACATTTATAATATCAATTATGTTATACAAAATACTTTGAAATTTCATTAGCACTTAATGAGACATGTTACAGTTGCATTTATACAAGATATTTATTATAAATATATATTTAATAAGAAATTAATATACATCATAATTAATAGACTACGAATATTTACAAAATTTTATAAGTATATTTCTAAAAAATAGGAATTTTCAAAGAATAGATTAAAAATTATTCTATCAATTATGAAGGACATTATACTTTGAATATTTCACTACAATTTTCTAGCTCCAAATTTTCTAAATATACGATAATATATATAAAATTTTTATTTTATACTGTATTATTACATGTAAATATAAATATTATTATAGATAAATGTAATATTATTATATATAAACATAAATCTCAAATCTAGCACAAACTCAATAAATTTAAATCACAATAATTTAATTCAATATAACATATACGCAATTTAATTTAATTAAACGCGAATATGTTATATTCGTTAAAATGTTACATATTACATTTATTAAACTTTTGCCAAATCTGAGATTTATATACATATATAATTCTTTTAATTTCTATACACATGTGTAAACTTGGCCAATATTTGAGTCAGAGAGAAGTCAAGAAGTATTCAATAAAAATTTCTTTTTCCTCCTATCATCATCGTTGATATAACAGTTTGTTTCATACATGAGACTTGAATAGCCTCGATCTACGCATCGTAGAACAGCCGATAATCGGCTGGAAGTACGATCCTCTGTATGATACTCGTTCTACGTTGAAACAGACTATCGATCATGTTTAACGACGATCGATGTACAGGAAGGTTTCCAGTGGGACAAAATATGGCTCGAACATGGACGAGACCCGCGGGAGCCTCCGACGACCGGCCAAACTGGCGTCAGAGTATTTACAGCTGGTTCAACGAAGTACAACACTATCGCGCAGGCTACAGTGAAACCACCGGCCATTACACTCAGGTTGATAATCCTCTCAGTTGTTAGATACATGCTCTCTTCGAGCAATCTCTTCGATCGTTCGCGAAAGATCACTGCGTCGTGATTTCGACGAGCAAAAGCGAGTCCCTAGAACAATGATTCTTAATATTTTTTTGAGCTCGATTTTTCTTTGTCTGCAGATTTTCTCGATTTTCCTCGAGAGCTTCGAGACTTTTTAGAAGCTAAGAAACGCGAAAGATTTTGTTAACACTAGATCTACGAGAGAAATTAGAGTGTAAGAAATGGAGAAGAGTTTGTGATACAATAAAGTATACGAATTTTCATTTCATACAATTTACAAAAATCATTGTTATTGAAATTTTTGTAATATTGCAAATCCGCAGGACTACTTTAAAAAATTATGAATTGGTCATTTTGATCATTTTGAGAATTTTCAATATTAATTCGCGAAAACCGAATTAAGATTAATTTTAAAAATTTTCGTGAAAAAATTATTTTAGTACAATGTTTCTTAAGTTTCAATGAAAGATAGATACTGCCGTGTACTAAAATAATTTTTTCACGAATTTTCATTTAAATCAAATCATTACTAAAATAGTTTATCTATATGTGTATTGTAAGAAAATCTCAATATTCTACTATCAAAGGCATTAAAATAGAAAAGATAAAAAAGCTTCATTCAGCAATAAATCACGCAAGCTGTCATTTATATATTTTACAAAACATCATTTGAATCTCTAAAAATACAGTGCTTTATAAATAATAGAATTATAAAATAAAACATTATGAAATATAAAATTTCTGACAGATTGGTCGTTTTGATTATTTTGGCTCTAGTGTTAACGGTTTGATTGAAAATAGCTTATATTTCAGATCTATCAGACACGCCTGTTTCAATTAACTCCACAACATATTTTTATTACTATCAAATTTATAACGTTAGTAATCTCGGTGTTTCGCAATTTTTCTTGCAAAAGTCAAAAGTGCTCTTTCGTAATTTTCGAAATGGTTGAGAATCATTGCCCTAGAAACGATTGTGGAAAGTGAAATTTCTAACGTCAAACACAAGGTAATTTCCAAGATATTTCCAGTCGTCTGCCGATCGATCACGATGTAGAACGCCTATTTTACAATTTTAGAATTCACCAATTCGGTGAATCACCGAGGAACTTTTAACCCTAAAAATAATAGGTGAAAGTTTATTGTAGTACGTCTTTTCTAAATGGAAACATCAGTGGAACCAAATTGGAAGAATGATATAATTTAATTCACGAATGAAGCAAATTTATATTTCTATGAATATAATTTAAAAACCACGATGAAGAATAACTTATTGAATACCATAACGAGTATTACAGTTTCAATATTTTACACGTTTTTGTATATTATTCTGTAAATTTATGCAGCCTTTCTCATAAATATATAAATGATCGTACGAGGAGAAAACTTGTAGCTATACTATTATTATTTGTTAACTTATTAATAAATAATAAATAATTGCTTGCTATTTATTGTATAACGATAATAATTGCTTACTAATATTAATATAACGAATAATGTTACTATATGATATATTATGTTATTTATCCATTTAATTTAATTTTTACCCATATATTTCACTGTACCTGTTACCACTGTTGCCTTTCAATATAATACACAGAAACGTGTAAAATGTTTTAAAACATGTGACATTTGCTACAACATTCGGTAAGTAATAATCCAAAAGATTGAAAGAGCCGGTAGCACCAGCGTGGTGACACAAAGGCGGTGGCATTCGAGAAATTCCTGAAAGATGTTCCGCGGAGGACCTTAGGCAAGAAATCTCGAGTATGCAAAGGGATGAAGAAGGTTTTAAATTACTTGCAGCTCGTCTGGAGTGACACATACCTCGTGGGCTGCGGCTACTCCTTCTATTACAATCCTGCCCAAGGCTACACCAAGAACTACGTCTGCAACTACGGGCCCAGGTGAGAATTCCATTTCCCTCTAAATCTTTCTCCATTCGATTTCATTCGACTCGACTGCGCGTCAATTTTCAAAAAAAAAAGATTATTTTGAGGAAATTGAAGATCAAATTCGATCACTGTTGCAACAGTATGCTGCAATACAGGTAAAGCGTGGTCTTTGAAATATTTGAAAAATTGAAATATTTGCCATGTTTTGTGACGTTTGAAATAATTATTTATATCTCTTTGTATTGAGTAAAATATGTTGTTTGAGATACTGATGATTAATGCTGAATTGTATATAATATGTATGTTGCACACGTAAATTATGTACATACAGTTATACATTACGCATATTATGTACAATTTTATATATATATATATTTATATATTTATATATATATATATATTTATATATATATATATATATATAACAATATAATTGTACATAATATGCGTAATGTATAACTGTATGTATATGTATATATAAAATTATTTAATTACTCAAATTGTGTAACGTTCAATATCGAAAAATACAATTCTTATCGAATCAATATTGATCATCAATATTTCAAATAACTTCAATATATACATATAAACTATTTATAAATTAAAATTAAATGTATAAACTATTCACATATTGAATTGTCATAAATAATTTTAAAACATGTTATAAATAAAATTAAAATGAATTTTTCCAGATATTTTTGAAACATATCTAGACTTAAAGTTATCAATTGCCACAGTCAATTTGAAAGATTATTACTCGAAATAATTATCTGAAATAAATATTTCACCCATCAGACGTGGAATGAATCTTCACGATATTTGAAAGATCAGGACACATATTTCATAATGCCCAAAAAAATAGGATAATGTACGGCGATTGTCTAGACTGTTTAATTTCATAGGTCAAAGCCACGTCTGTCTGATTTCTTGTTTGAAAACATTATCGAAGGCAAATAACCGAAATACCTAAATCACTTTTGAAATAGCGAAAATAACAATACACAGTGAGCTCCGAAATTATCAAGACAGATATATATTTTAAAAACCATCAGTTGAAGGACTTTTTAATACTTTTTTTGCGTACTTTACAGTTTAAACTGACCGAATAACATTTATTGTTCAACAAATGAAAAATTACAGTTGACAACAAAATATTAATCGAAACTGTTTGAATTGAAACGATCGATTCAAATTTGAAACGATCGAGTTTTTAGTTTTCAGCAGCGTAAAATATTATTTCAAATAATTAATTCATAACACTCTTTGAGCAGTTAATAATTTATTATTACGTACGTATCGAGCAAAATGTTATCAATAACGTACGTTTAGTTTTTAAATATTTTCGACGCGTCGGAGATAAAATCAATATTCGGATATTACGTTGTTTCGACAAAAGTATATATATTTCAATTATTATCGCCTGAAATACCACACGTACCCAGAACAACATTTTAGTTGAAATCAATCGAGAAGTTTCAGTAACTGAAATCACTTCTAATCCAATATACAGTATATTCTGGTGGTAAAAGCAAGAGCTATAACGTGATGAAAGTAATCTCATGAAAGAGCAATCTATATATCGTCGCGCATTGTCGAATGAAAATTCACTGTGATGGCACCACAAAAATAATCTTTATCGAAACTAGTTCTTGTTGGAACATCACAAATATTTTTATCATTTTTTTAATCTGCGCTAATGAGATTTTCCTAACTATTCTGCTCTATTCGAAGAAGAAGGCTATTTCGAATTTTTTATTTTGGGATTCCAGTAACGAAATCAATTCTAATCCAATATTTTAATTTTTTTACGTAACGATATATTCCGATGGTAGAAGCAAGAGTTGCATCGTAAAAAAGAACGAAAATTGACTAATTCTACAGAAAAGAAAATAACCTTCGTTGAAATTAGATAACAATGGATTTTTACGCAAATTCGAATTTTTCCAAATACCAATTGGAATCGAAGCATATTATAATGTAGTTATAAACTGCTTAAATTCCAATTGGATTTAGACGTATAATTACTGGATAAAAACATACAAATTTGCATAAAAATGGGATGTAAGCGTGTTATATCATAATGTAATTAACTATGTTACAATTAGAATGCGGACTTTGTGCGTTTATGGAAAATTAGAAGATGCAAAAATAAATATAATATAGATTTTAATACAAAAATAACTATATAAAATATCCAAAGTAAAGTAAAGTAAAGTCTATTATAATAAACATGCGTAATAATATGTGTAATAATATATTTATTTATATACTATTATATAATATAATATATCAGATAATATAGCAGATATATAATATGTTACATATTATAATATATATATATATATTTAAAAAATATGTACAAAGCATGTATAATATATATAATACAGTATTTATTTATATATTATTATATAATGCAGCACACATAGCAGATAAAACAAGCTCTATCTATCTAGTGATGTTCATAAAAATTAATTCATAAAATCCGCATCCTAATCATGATATAATAAAGTAACTGCGTTATGATAAATATCGTCCTCTGTGAATTTTGTATTCTTGCGTATTTCGTCCGCATAATACGCTTTCTTCATTATAACTTGCAACTCTCTACAATTTATCTATTATAACTCTCTATATATAAATTTCTCAAAAATTTGCAGAATATTCAACGAACAGAACCATTTCCGTCGTTCTTTCAACAATAATTTGAAAATTCGAATTCAACGATGCATTTCAGTTCTCACAATCGTCACCGGCCGTTTAATTTCATAGTTAATATTTTTTTTTAACGCTCTTTCGACGGAGAGATAATTTCACGACTCGACATACTAATGTTGCAACATTTTACCTGTCCTCGTCACTGATCATCACTGTCACTTGTTATCATACTTCTTGCTTCCTTTGCTACTCTCTCGAATAACGAATGAAGACTAAACTCCAACACGACGAGCGTGCGACTACGAGTTCAATAACTGCTGTCTACAGTATGAGATGTGCGTGCTTAAGTACAGAAAAACAATGTAAATATACATACATCTGTTGGGCGACAAGCGGCACACGGAGCAAAATATTTCATCTGTGGAATCAAACCGTCGGTTTCAAACCCCCAGACACATCAAATGTCTTATTGATATTTGAAGGTTCTTTCAAAGTTTTTTTCAGAGCACTTTTCAGGGATTTAAAGAATCTTAAGTTACACAAGGATAAAGATCCAGGGTGTCCACAGATTTAAAGGACGTTATTCGAAGAATTTTTGTCCATAATAATCCTGTCGAAATTTTCAGTTCGCGATGACCTTTCAGAATTTACCGTTCGCCGTTTTATTATGAATGTTATAGTTAAATTCAAAAAATTCAAAACGTTCTCCGTTCCTAATGCTCGAAAATTCGATAAAATCGTGGTTAAAAAAAAAATCATACAGAAAGTTTCAAGAGGTCGTTGCTAAGAGAGAGTCTCGATTTTGAAAACCGTGGATCTGGCCCGTGAAGAAAATTCGTTTTTAGAGACGTTCGAATTTTAACAATCCTCGAAAATACCTACATGATACGTAAAAACATCTTTGGAAAAAAACTCGAACTCGTAACTGTCAACGTAGAGCCTCGCGTTTTAAAATGAAATCAGTACGATTTGTTTTCTTTCTTTTTTCTTTTCTTTTTTTTGACGATGTTATGACAGTTTGAAATATCGACCATTTATTTGTTATACTTGTGTTCAATTTATCTGTTGTTATTATTAAACATCGAAATATCGTTACACTTTTTGCTGTGAATAAACGACACCATTTGAAGATTAATAATTTATTGTCTAATTTAAAACAATGCCTGGCCATTGAATTAAAACTAAAAATTTAGCAAAATTGTAAAATTTCGTAAATTTATTAACTATTGATATATTATCGTTCACTTCATTTTATTATCTTATTATTATTTTATTATTTATCACTATAGAGTATTTCTTGTAAAAGCAATAAAATTAAATTAATATGTGAAAGTTAATTAACGAGCAAATGCTTTGTATTTTTCATTTGAATTTTTAAAAAATACGTTATTAGCTTTGCATTGTGAAAAATCGAAACATTGTACACTTTAGTTTCATTACAAATAATGTGATGAAACTAAAGAGAGAATTATATAGATTATTATTGATGTATACCTTCATAATCAATCAAATTTATCGTTAAACTACATTCAGGATCTTCGATTTTATTATAAAACGAAACGTATAAAATGATGAAAATTATGAGTGATCTTAATTCATTGATCAAATTATAGAATTATAGATTTATAGAAGTTAACAATTATATTAACGTACATTATGTAATACGACGAATATTTCATTAGAAAATTATCGGAATCTATCAGAGAAAAGTTCGTTTGTTTATTTGTGATCTGACGAAAAGGAAGGGAAAGGAAGAAAAATTGATAAGGATCGTGTTCGCGTTGTGTCAGTTTTTAATCGAGGAAGTTGGAAAGAGGGACGAAAATCGGTGGCCTCGATATTCCTCTCGTGGAAAAGTCGAAGGCTTTCAAACGAAACGCGACGCGTATTGAATCCTACCATAAATTTCCTTGCTTCTCGAGTATTTCCTGTCGATCGGCAGCTTATTACTGTCAACAAATTGAACACGCCTGGTGCCGCCTTTTTACCACTATGAAAAGGCTTCCTCGAATCCGCAATTTTCACGAATCCGTGGTTCGATTGAATTTTGAGGAGAAAAAAAAAAAAGAAAAGAAGAAAACCTTTAATACATATTCCTGAAACGCTTGAATTTTCGTCGATCGACACGTGAGCAAATTCTCTTTAGTCCTTTGAAATTTTTTCTCAAATAAAGCTTGGAAACCGAAACTGTTAATAATTTATGAAAACAGCAACAAGAAAGATTATGGATGTTTTTCGTTAAAGAATAAAGCTTGCAAGTGTAAGCCTCCTATTTTGATAATTTATAAAAAATTATCACCTTCAATTACTTACTAATAATACTTTATAATTATTTACAACTGTGATTTATTAACTATAATCCTCTTCCACAATTTATAATTACCTCATAATCATCTGTCCTAATCATCAATCACCTTAATTATAACTTTCTATAATTAATCTTCTATAATTTTCTATGGAACCTCCATAATTAATTTTCTACAAATCATTACAACCTATAAATTCTAAGTCTCCACAATTATAATTTTTTCCACACAATAATTGTAAAAAATCCATTACAATTACAGTAAAAGTTCTTTACAAGCCTGTGACACTATAACCCATAATTCTCCATAATTATAATCTTCCATAATTTTCTACAATATTTCTATAACTTATAATTCTCTACACGTTTCCAAAATTATAACTCTCTATAATTTTCTGCTATGATTCTTCTATATTTTTATACTATCTGTAATTTTAATAATTCTTAATAATTCTTTAGTAATTCTTTCTTTTTTAATAATATGTAATAATTTTAACAATTTTTAACGACGAATTATACCTTTTAGTGTTTTTTATTTTATATTTGCAGCGGGAACGTACTCGGCTTTGAACCGTATCAATCGGGCCGGCCTGCCTGTGGCAATTACGGAATGGTTTATTCAAATCGATACGCGGGCCTTTGTTGTGAGTTTCACGTAATAATTGTGTCCAGTTATTGAGATTAATTCCAGCACAAAAGAAACGACAATGAATTTTAACATTAATTTGCAAACGTCGTGGTTGTAAAAATCCTGTCATAGATCATAGTAAATCAAAGATGTGCATAATACATAGTGTATTATCAAAAATGTATATATAATATATTATTATTATATAATATATACTACTATACTATTATATGCATAATATATAGTACAATGCGCATAATAACTATATAATATAATATAGAGTATATATGAATCAAAGATATGCAGATGGCACACTACGCTATATACTATACATATATATTATACATAATATACTATAAGCCAATTTTTGTATGAAACAAGGTATTTAAATACAAGTGTTCAATTTTATTAAAACATAATTGTTTTTTTATGACGTAAAAGAGTTAAATCAACATTAAATTAAATAAACTAATTAAATTTCTTGATAGATGGACATGTGAATTATCTATAACATCCATCACAAATAGTAACATAACTTAGATTAAGAATGTATTCAATATAGTTATAATATATGAAATTTATTGATCATGATATAATCATTTAACTATTTAATTATAATTAAACTATTATAATTATAATTTTTTAAATTTATACAGTATATATCTACTACTGTTTAATAGTAAGTAGTTTAAAATATTTACCAGGACGTTTGCAAAAATTTTACGTTTTATTTTTAGCTGGAGAACACTACTACTACCTGGGAGCACTGTGCAGCTACGGTTGACGATTTTCATACTGGACAGCGAAGCACAAAATGATACAATTGACTTATCAAGAAACACACGTCAAAGCTGATCGATAGACCGTTCTATCTGATTCGCTTCACTATTCTAGTCTCTGAAAGATAGTCGGTGATTATAGAGATCAAATTTTACAGAAAAGTTACTGTAGTGTAAGTTAGTACCTATTAATCGTTCCGCGTTGGTTAACCACTGGTTATCATTCCGCGAGTTTGCGCTAACCCGTTAAGCTGAAATTCGATCATCTCGCTGGCAAATCTCTTCGGTTACCTAAAGCAAAATTAATTGGTGGATTCGTATGTGAAATATTCGAAAATCCCCAAACGGAGGTTTCGCGTTTCACTGATATGTAATACAATTACTGTAACTTCGCGTACAATGCAACATCGCGGTATGGCAAAATAACATTACGTTCACGCGCAGAGCGTGGAATTCTGTAAATATTAATGTCTTACTGCGACCTCGCTTGAAACGTGAAAAAAAAAATTCCCGCGGAACACACGACGATCACACGTTGTTGAAATTTCACATTGCATAATGGAATTATTTTTGGCGACTGCAATGTTAGTACGAATAAATATATACAACAAAATATATATAACGTAATGATAAAATCAAAATACAAATTGTAAAAGAATATTCCTGAAATATGAAATTATTTCAAATTTTTAACGTTAATCTTTTACAATTATGCAAGTATGAATATCGAAATATTATTTTACAATTTGTATTTTATTTTTATTTTTTTTTTTTTCAATCGCTGATTTCAATTACAACTTTTTCAAAGTAATAATATTTGCTCTTTTTCATTTTTAGTCAATTTCTTTGTATTATTCAACGATGAATTATATTTCTGATCCTTTGATTCATAGTTGTTTTATTTATAATTGTTGATGGAAATAAATAAGAAATCGCCATTCTAATCTACTCCTAATGTCCTGCACTGGGACAACAGCGACAGAAATGGAATATATAGTGAAATGCGTCGCTAATTTTAGAAAAATGATTGTGTGGCAATTTTTATTTTTACCCAGTTTAGAAAAGTGTAATCTTCGTGATAGGATTTGAACATTTTCTAAAGTCTAAACCGAATATCCCTGTGTGAACAAGAATTGTGTACCATTCCACCAACTTGCCCCTCATTTAATACCTACACTTCCTATGCATTTTGCATCACGATCGTTACGTGACTGCAACTGCAAACGCCAGCTATAAATATTTACGCGAACAGAAAGATACGACGCACCGTTATCCTTTTTTTTTTTTTTTTTTGTAACGCATACACGGAAATCGTTCTTTTTTTCCAAGCTGTTTCAATTAATTCAATTCGTTTTTCGAACCGTTTAATTGCCCACATAACAAAAAAAAAAAGGTGATGGTTCCCTTTGACCTAAAAAAATATTCAAATTGAAAATGACTTCGTAAATTTTATTGCTACGGTTGTAAAACATACTGAAGAATTATCTTGGCTGTTCTAATTTAGCAGGGAATTTATACTTTACTGGTGCAACATGCTTACTGAAATATATTATCGTTATTTTTCATCTGAAAACAATTTTTCGAGGGAGTATCGAACGAAAATAAAATGCACCAGAGAGAGAGAAACAAATTTTCTGGTTCGAATGTTGTATTGTATTCGAACAGGAAGACCGAGGAACCACACCGGCATCGAGTATGGAATTATCGTTTAATAAAACACAGCGACGAGATAAAGTGGCGGATTATACCAACGCAAAAATCGCGCAATAAACTTTAATTCCCTTATTCGGGGACAGCAAAATCCCGGATATCCAAGCGGCAGGCTTCCTCTGCAATTCTTTTCGATTTATTGTCGGTCGCCTGTGGCCTTTCGCATTGTTTTATCCCGATCTAACAAAAAAAAAAAAAAAAACGGTTCCTGAGCAAAACGAAATCTACGTTGATTCTCTATATGGAGCAACGTGTTCAAGAAACATTGATATTTATTAGTAGTTGGATTTAGGTAAGATGTAACATGAAAATTATAATATATGCAGTATTAAAAAATTTTACTGCACTTGCTACTCAATTTTGTACTTATGTAGTATAGTTCAATATTTCGGCATAGATTGTTTTTTGACTGTACTATAGAATGACAGACGCTTCACTTCCTATACAACGTATGTCGTTCAATACTCTAAGTGAAAAAATTATTATTGATATTAGAATTGTATGTTAAAAAATACTAATGTTAACAAATTTATATATATATTTCAAACGCAGAACGTAAACTTTTAGTCAATAAAGTATTTTACAACCAAAATATAGATTAACTACTAGTCAAGACCTTCATCCCTTGTTATTTCATCATTTTGATAAAACCTTCATAGATAGCCATTTAATAAATTCATTAAAATGTAAGTAATTCAGTAAAATGTAAGTAATTCATATTAAAAATGTAAGAATAACAAAAGCTTTCCAAGGAAGAATCATTCAAGTGTACATTCCGTTTTAAGATTCTAAATTACCAAAAGACCCTTAGTTTTCCTTATTACATTCAGAATAAGGAAACTTTTCTATAAAAATAATATTTCTATTTTTTGAAAATAATACAATATTAAGTCGCTTTGCTTTGCTTTATTAATATGTAACATTCTCTACCTCTAATGAGAACAGAAATGGAGAAAATACAGCCTAGACAATATTTATTACCATGGCGATAAATATTGAAACGTGAGTCCTAGTTTCTCTGTTTCAAAGCCACTTTCTGGTGTGGAAGTCAACAACGAGACCTCTGAGGAATTTCAATGGCACGTCTAATGGCATAATTCAAAACGCAGGGAGTAGAACACCACGTGAAACATTAACAAAACATCTTGGTGACTAGAGTATGTTGTGTTTGAATTACAACCGTTGCCATACAAGCTGCTGCAATAACAGTAGCCCTGCAGGATAATGGCTCTGGGCATCGCTCTTCAGCATGAAAACCAAACACTGCTTAATTGTGAAATACACAAGTCGAAGTTTTGATCCTGCAAAAGGATCAGATTAATCGAAGACACCGAGAAACTCCAATGATCCGTGAAAAACGAACGAGGCCTCGAAACGTTCTCTCTTACTACCCATTTGCTCAGCATCATTTTTGCGAATTTTGTTACGAGAGAAAAAAACTCAATAACCCACTAACACGTGCGATCGAGAGAAAGCTGATTCACTTTTCGATTCGAGATGAGAAGTATTGATGAGACCAATTCGACAATAAATTCTGTTATGGAAATATATATAGTACATATGTACTTTTTCAAGGTATTGTACCTGTCAACGAAGACAGCACGTCTTTAAAACGAATTTTCGATTGCTTTTAGTCTAAACGTATGCTAATTAGCCAAATGGACGCGCGTTCGTTGATTCAGAGGAGTTTATAGTACTGCACCAGGGGAGATTTTCTGTCTCTGTCGCCGACGAATATTCAAATCAGCCATAAACCAGCCGCATATACGACATAAACATAAGCTGATATTTAAATTTTTATTTGACACCAATTTGGTAACCAAAACCTAACCGGTGAAGAACAGGATTGTTGACAATTTACTTACTTTTTTTCCTCTGATCCAAATAAAAAGCACCAACACTCTAGAAAAATAAAAATATACCTTCAACTCAACGTGGACTGACTCGATGTAATATATAATAATAAATAATAAATTAAGTAGCGAATTTATAGTATCATTCTGCAAAGGAGTAGTGGAGAGAGAATCTTCTTATATTGCGCAACAAATTTTTTTCCAAATTGAACGAAGATTTTCACAGAAAGAAAATCGCTATTGTTCTATAAATACAATTTAAATACAATTTAATTTAAATTTAAATTTTATTAATGGACAAATAAAAAATTTACTCGTCGATGTAGTCTCCGTTATTCGTCTAATTTATGTGAAATCACACGAATGGTATTTATCTTAACTGCTATGAGACGAGTGATAAAACAAAATACAAAAAAGGAATATTTATATTCAAAATACTTAAAACCACGCGTTTTCTACTAATTACTTCAAACTAAGATGTCCTCTCATCTTGTATCACCTTTAAAGAAATGTCATCCATGCTTATGTAAATCCACGTGATTGCATTGAATAACAAGTATTAACGTTAACGACCCAATTTACAAATTGATTTACAAACCAAATCATCGTCGGAATCGAGGAAACCTGAGATTCGCCGAACTGACGCACTGTCTTCTCGCACAGTCTTGCAAGTTAAACCGTTAAACCGTTATTAGAATGAAATTCGATGACGAATTCGATCTCGGCCGCGATACAATCGAAACCTCGACGACTGCATCGCAAGCTCGATACGTATCATTCAATCGATTTGCGATTGACGTGCCCCTATCCCTCTAAGATCAAATTTCTCCATAAATGCATGCATACCCGACCAATTGAATCGAATTCGAACTGGAACAAAGGAATCGAGGGTTGAATTAATTAAGACGCCACAAGTGGATTCCACTTTCGCGACATTCGTTCATCGATGACACTGAAAATCTCGAGGAAACTAGATCTTCTGGGAGAAATGTTCCTTGAAACGAAACCCGATTTTTAAGGTTATGTGATTCACTTTGATTACGTTTCAATTAAAAATCTTGCGCTGGAATGACGTGCTACGTCGAGAATTTTTTGTCCCAAATCGCAACATTTTCTCAGTTTTAAGTATATTTAAATGTAACCCAGGCAAAACAAATGATAAGTTTATTACTTCTTAATAATTTCTGTCTAGTGATGTCATACCGACGAGTTCGAAAGAAAAAGAAAGCGACGTATTGTATGATTGTATAAGCGATTGTATACAGTTCAGTCGCTCGTTATGGACCGCGAACCAGTTGCCAGCGCAAGATGTTAATATTGAGCGTTTCTGGATTTTTCTTTTTAATTTCCTGATGTTTAAGGTTATGTGACTCAGTTAAAAATCTCCAATGCTCAATATCGGACATTTCTAAATCCTGCGAAGAGCAAAGGGTTTCTAGAAGAATGATAAAAATGATAAAAGTTCACGTAAATCCAGAGGATAATGTGTCAAGCAAAGTGCAACGTAATGTAAATTTGGAGCCGGTCCGAGGAAGCTCGTAGCACGCTTGTAAAAATTGCATGGACCACGTTTAGCGGGCAAAATAACATAATGCTCGGTATATTTCGGTATTCGGCTAAACGACGAAAAGTTGGATGTTTTACGAGGTCGTTTTACTGTCGAGGACCCGTCCTAAAGAAGCGGACGCATCCAAGTGAATTTGAAATTACAACGGCCAGCACTGGCGTTCCGTTGAAATTCTTTTTAACAGCTCTATTCGCTCGTGACACGAGTGAAATACGACCAGAGCGGCCACGCTTGTTTTCGAGAGAATTTTCGCGTGGCAAAAATGGAAATAAAAATCTCGGGCGCGTGGATTAATGAAAATTACGCGTGTAACGCGAGCATCCGGAATCACGACTCAATTCAATTTTCGCGGCAACTGCGCAACAAGCAGCCTCCAATTCGTTTTACGAAATAGCGAGAGCCAAGCGTCGCGTCTTTTTATCGCCGTGATTCCAAAACTGACGAGCGAACACGCGTCACTGAAGCAGCGTGTAATATCTTTTAAATAATATTTATTTTGATTTTAAAATATACGCACAACAGCTTAAGTGCTATTCACAATTAGGTATTTCCTTTCTTTCTTCTTCTTTCCATTCTTTTTCTTTTTCTCGATTTACATTTGTATGTATATATATCTTTTGCAGTGAGGTAAACCTAAGTTATCAAAGATATTACGACTGAGAATAGTTCGTAAGAATTGAATTCAAAATCGTCTAACTAATCGGCCTTCCGGTTTACCGTCAAGAATCTGACAATGATCACAGATCAGTAGAACGTCGATTCGATTTGCGTCAACGGGGGACAAGAAAGACCTAGTATGTATAATATTTGATAGTTACATCATCGTATAATAATCGTTTCGTTAAATTATTTCTTATATCTTTTTTTTATCTCATTTTTTTTCCTTTTTTCTTTATCATTACACGATTCGACTGTGCGTCGAATATGGGATATGAGACGGTCGATCATGGAAGCGAGCTTAATTATTTATGTTTGTTTCACTTGAATAATATACTTGATAATCCTTCATTTAATTTCATTAGTTCGTTTTAACTCTAATTCGCTTATTTAATTCCCCCTCTTGGTATTATATCTTTTGTGCAATCGCATAGCTATTTTGTCTGTATTGTTAGGTCTCCCGCTAACGAGTGGTCGTAACAGGCGAAATATCGAAACCTGCGAACAGAGATCGAAACTTCAATCCTTTCGTTTTCTGCGTAATTTCGAAATTATCCATCGTTGATTCGATATTTTATTATATTTATTTTAACATTGGACCGTCTGTGCCTTTTGCCGGCGCAATTTCACTTCGATCTCTGTTGGAAAAGAACGTGAATCGTACCGACAGAAACTAAGAACAGGTGCTCTTCAGAAACGCACTGCCGAACAAATGCAAACCGTCTTCGCGTTTTAGGCCGGTTGAAGAAACCCTGGATTTCAACGTCTAAAATGAAACGGAAAATTTCGATGAGGCAATGTGGCTTCAAAAATAAAATGTAAAATAAAAAATGGAATTTTATTTGCTTGTATAAGATACTTTTTATGAAGAGCAGAAATTTTTCAATTCCTTCGAACCGCGTGTCTGATTCCTCCTGTTCTTTTCTTTCCTGTATCACAAGCTTGATAACCATATCCGCTGCGTATTTATGCATGTATATGCGTGTGATAATGAATGTTCCTTGGTTTTCTTTAAATTTGACAAATATTCATAGCAACATTAAAAATCGTGACGACAACGATAATAAAGGGATAAAAGTTGTACTAAGAACGATGATTAGAGATTAGTGCAGAAATATCGAGAAAAATTGTTTCGACGATGTGACAGTATAAAAACCAAAGTATATTGAGCTGCGAATGCACACGACGGATTCCTGAACTTTATAATTATTATTATTAATATTATTATTATTTTGTATACTCCCGAATACCTGCGAATACTTTCATACAGCCATCCATTCCGACTCGAAGATCACTAGCCAAATGAAATAATCCGCGAAGTGCCATAAAAAGAATATGTAGCTTTAAAAATATTTGTTTGGCACTTGGAACGTCAAGATAGCTGATTCTCTTCAATTTTTTATTTATCAAGCGAAAATTTGTTATCGATCGTATTTATCAGCTAAGCTTGTTACCGACCGTATTTTTTCCCTTTTTTACCGACCGTAGGATTAGTCGAGTCGAGCGTAAGTGAATTGCATTCCAGTATTCGCATTTGCAAATTGTGCGTGCCACGTGCACAACACGTACATATGTACATCGGCTAATTATATTACATATGCAACATATGTATATACATCGAACTATGGATTAGGATAGTCGAGTTGATATTTCGGGCCAGAAAGCGATTCATTTCCGCGTTTTAGTTGCCCTGAACGATATCTTTACATTCATGTCATCTTTCATGTACACGACCCATCTTCATCGAGCAAAGGGTACATCAAAGTACAAATACATTTCTTTTTTTCTTTTTTCTTTCTTTCTTAAGAAGAGAGCGTGTGTCTTTTCTCCCTTCGTTCCATGATTTTCTGTCGCTTGGTTCAATGTTATTAAAATATATCGATCACTTGAATCTGATATTACTTGTATAACTTGTCAGCTCGCAAGATAATACTTTGACGCTTTTAACAATTAATAACCACCTCACTATTGGGACGTCCATGGACCCCCCAGTTTAACACTTTCAAGATGACCAAGGCTACGACGCAAGTTCTGGAGTTTAGATTGGTCAACACTATGTTAGATATAGATAGTTGAGATTAGGTACGTAAGTAGATTCGGTATTTAAGATAAATATAGGCTAATGTTGAACTCCAGAACTCAATTTACACGCTACCGTTTTAAAGGAAGACTATGTTTACCATGAAGCTGCGCCGGGAGAAAGTAAACACGCTTTGCAAATTATTTGCTATTTGAACAGCTGTTCTCTGTCCCACTTGTAGAAACCAAAGAAACTTTGTAAAAAAGAATTTGTAGAAAAAAAAAACGAAACTGTGTGAAGGAAAAAAACTTGACTTAAAGTATTATATCGAGGTCCGACAAACTTTCCTTCATTTTCGCTTTTGTAGGAAATGGCCCGAGATTTCGACTAACGACATGAACATGAAAAGGAATACGCAATATAGCCGATAGTGTGTAAATTACTAGTAAGTCGCATTTCACTGATGAATGTCGCCTGAATCAATTCCAATCGTAAATAAATCTCACAAACGGAAAAACGGTGAATTGCAAATTTACGTAAACTAGAATTTTCGAAAATCTCTTCTCCCGAAACAACTGAAAATAATATTTACAGAACTTCCGAATATATGTATATATATATAATAATAATATATATATATATAAATATATTATGAAAGTAATTTCAGAAATATCGAAATACGATGATATGACAGTTCAGACGATCTTGAAAAGCATAGTATAAATATTACTTTCGCGAATCTGTGCCCGCACACTTCGGAATGTTCGATCAAAAGTGTCGGAAGCTCGTCCCAAGTGACTTGATTTCTTCTGCAGCAAGTCTCGAGCCGACATGTATCATTAAACAATATGTATCGAACTGCGGGAGGGAGCGTTTCTCGGTCTTTTCAGACCTTTCGACGAAAAACCAACGCGATATTGGTCGATCCGATCGTCCGAAATTATCAAAGATAATTCGCCGTTGACATTTGCGTAAAAGAAATGAAAAAAAAGAATGTATTTTCTCTGTTGAAACATATTAAGCTTACTTTGATATTTTGGACGATCAACTAAATAATTCACACAATTTTCTCGTTCCGCGCGCTGCGATATAAAATAGCTCGAGGCCCTCGAACGTAACTACGGACGGAGGAGCCAGTCCTCCGTTTGTCGTTTTAAAACGCTACTCGAACCCTCGATAGATCTTTACTTACATATAGAACTCGATTTATTTCCGATAGGTAACACAGTAAACGCGTTGGAGGCCGCGTCGAATCGTTTCGCAAAGCAGACGAGAAAGTTTCGCGAGAAGAAACATTATTCTAGGACGGATTCTTTAATATCACACGAGATTCTTGGCATCGGTCAAAGTATTGTCTTATACAGGACAAAATACGACGTGATTCCTGACGGTGTTGGAATCTCGTACGATACATAAGAACACGTTAGGATATTTTCCACTAGTTCTCGATAAAAAAAAAAAAAAAAACGCGTAACGGCGTAGACTCTGATCTCGCTGTGCGATAGAACGAACAGAATAATTAACAGTAATATTATTAAAGTGAAACTTCGTCGTCGAAGATTGCAATTATCGACTCGATACTATTACGTAACTTTGTTTTATCGTACACTTGAAAAAACAAAAAAAGAAAACGAATGGCAGTTGCGACTAGAAGAAGAGTAGAAAAACGAAACAGGCGAACAATGTGACGGACTCTGCATACGTTCGACCGATAAAATAGAGATCAATTAGTCGTGCAGCCCTCCTGGGGCTCTGTAAAGAGCTCTAAATGGATCGAAAGAAACGGTAAAGCGATTTTGAAACTTGGCGTTCGTAGGGAAAACGGAAACCCTTTCCGCTACAATCGAATAGAACTCTACAAAAATAGCGTGAACTCTCCGGGACACACGGAACCGTGTACAAACAAGCACGTCTTCGATCCACGATATAAAAAGTAGAAAAAATAATATAGCGGCGCTAAAGCAAGGTTTGAAGCGCAAACCGGGTTTCTCTCGCTGAAAAAGACGGGTACTGAATATGTCGGGACGCGTGATTTCACCTTTCATCTCCGCGAATGCAACAATCCGTTCCTTCGTTTTCATCTCGAGAGATCTCGAGCAAGCAAAGTAAGCCTGTGTAATTTGACGAATTATCTCTTATTCATAATCGAGTGCAAAGGGTGAAAACGTGGAAAGTACGAAACTGTAGACTAAAGAAAATGTACAAAGAAAATATAACTTCCTCTGCTTCTTCGCATCGCTAAATCCATTCGAGCTTCGCGCTTGCGTGAAGAGACCGCACTCGTTTTAACAACGTCTTAGGCTAAACCATCCGTGTTTAACATGTCTAAACCCTGTGTGTGATATTTTCCCACAGCTTATCTTGATTTTGGTGACTGAACAGACTATCACCGACGATGTTGTGTGCGTTGACGCTGCTCTTTTATCATTTCAACGATTCCCAAGTACACGTTAACCGAACTAGAGACCTAACGAATCTCCGATTAGCCTTCACTATGTATTTCTAAACACCTTTCCTTTACTCTCGTATGTGTAGTTAAACAAGCATTAAATTTGGAAAAATATCCGTATTCTTCCTTCTCGTTCTATCTTGCGTTCAACATCCGCGTCACTTTGCCGTTTAAGTTAAGATCCTACTACGTCCTATATATGGTGTTCCTTTCCGTCCAAGTCTAGGTTTAGAAGCGCAATTCGCCAGGTCAATCGACGACGGGTTTTCGTTTTATCCGATTCGTGGGTTCTCGTAGAGCTCGTTTCACTTAGTTTCTCTCAGGAAATCTGAGTCTTGAACGACATGGTACGGAATTCTGCAATGACATGGAGGTCGCTACAAGCTTATTTGTCTAGCTGAAGCTGGTTGGCGACGTTACTTTTGAGGGCTGGTCGCTTGGAACCTAGGTAGACAGAGACCAAACTTCGTCTCGATTCCGGTGAAGATCGGAAGGGCAATTTGATAGCCTCCTATGTGATCTGGATTCGTCGATCGGATCTCTTGTGCCACCCCTGTTGCAGGCACCTTTTGCTCCGATCCCGTAGGTCGGCTGAAAAAACATTCCGAGTCATTACAGAGGGTAAATACTATTGCAAGGATGATGGTGAATTTCTATTATTAGTATCTGCTTGAATTCGCTGGAAGTCGTATCGGAGATATGGATATACAGATAGAAACAGAATTTTCAGTTTAGAAGGAAAGGTACTTACCAAAAGAATAAGAAGTTCCAAATGATTTTTTAATTTACATGCACAGGAATGGAGAGTAAATAAAAGTCAACTTAACAGGAATGGAAAATAAATAAAAGTCAACTTAACAGGAATGGAGAGTAAATAAAAGTCAACTTAACAGGAATGGAGAGTAAATAAAAGTCAACGGATATGGACAAGAGTGTAAATAAGATAAAAATATAATCAAAAACTATACTTACGATCCTCCAAAATCAACTACGAAGAGCCTTTGCAAAAGCTCGTAGGTGAAGAGGGTGACTCCGAACTGAGGCGATGATCTGAATACTCGTGCTGTAAAGTGGAAAGGCAAGTTAAATGAAATCGCTTGATCCCCGTGACATTTTCACACACTGGTTCATACTCTTTGTCTGAATAAAGATTTGAATCCCAAAAGTGAACATGAATGTTATGACCTTCAATGAATGGACACATCTTCAGATTCAACATTGAAAATACTCGAAAAATCTTCCTCCTAGGACTAGAATTGACAACGTACGTGATTATTAGTTTCATAAATCAACAGACAATGGGCAAAGATGAAATAAGAAATTAAGTTACGTGAGGAGAAACCGTGCGATGCAATGTTTCTTTCTTTTTTTTTTTATTGTTTGACGACCACTCTGCATACAAAACAATAAACCTGGTAAAAGACAGAATCACGAGAGAAAAACAAATGGTTCAAAAAGAAGAAATAAAAAGAATGGTGGTTGGTTGGGAAGTTGAAAAAGAAAAAAAGAAAAATCACGATAACTGGCAGGCAGAGAGAAAAAGAAGTACTCACTTAGAAGTAAGACGCCAGGTCATATTGGGGGGAAAGAATAGTCGATCGATGCAGCAGGGCCGACGCCCGCGCATGCAATCGACCAAATCAAAAATGTATTACTAACTTTCTCAAAATACAACTTAAAATAAATGTCACGCCCCGCTAGAACTACGAAACGTTTTCTCAATTCTAATACAATCACGAAGTAGAATCTTATACCTGTAGCTCCTTTCCAGAACGCCCTCACGCCTTCCTCCTTGTAAATTTTCTTCGCACAATCTAATAATCCAGTGTACGTTGTTTGACCTCGTCTAGCTACAACCTAAAAATTAACATAACAATTTAATACAACATACAACCAAATTGATATTACAATTTCTCTTTCTCTATGAGTATGAAAAAAAAATCGTACTTGTAATCTGGTCTTTATCACGTCTGCAGGAGTGACCAGCGCTGCTGCAGGAACACCGGCAATCGCACCAGATACCAGCAACGACAACGGAGTGTTGTAACCTCCTTCGTCCGCTAACCGTGTCTTTGTGTGAGCGTACATCGGGAAGTAAATCGCACTGAAAGGGATATCCCTTAAGAAACAAGCTCTTGCACCCTACAACGTAAAAAAAAAAGACTCCAACTTTTCTCGTTAAACACCTATTTCAAATTGCGGACTATACTCATGTACCCACTTTGTACAAACCGAAGAGGCCTAACTCTTTGACAACGGTCCAAGCTCTCACTTTACTTCCACCTGCTATCTCTCCGGCAACCTGCAGCCGGATCTTCACAATTTCCAGCGGATTCGTAAATATTACTTGAGAACCTCCAGCCTAAAAAACGAAAATTCTGGATTAAAATTAGAATCACGGGACGATTGATCGTCCGCCGATTGGAGTGAAAGGTCGAGGGACGTTCACGGATCACTTACACAGCCGCCGGCTATAATCTCTCCATAAAGGGGCAGATTGCTGTTTTTATCCATGAACTTATCTCTGACGAAATCGTTGACGGTCAGCTTGATGGCCTTTTCCGGTGCTACGCCCATTAATTGAGGCACCAGGCCTCGGTAAAGGCCGAAGAAGCCCTCGTGCCGGATCACCTGTCAAACGCAGGACACCAACTTCATAATTAACAATGCAGACAGTGTATCGTAGCGAGACTTTTCGATTCCAACCTTTTGGAGGCAGTCAAAGCTGTTTCGATACATCAGTTCCCCAACCAACGAGCCGGTTCTCTGGTTCTGCATCCTCGTCTTCACCAAGTCGATGGGGTAAACGGCTGTAGCGCCGACAGCTAAAGAAAATTCTCCATCTAGTTTCTCTTATTTCCAATTATTACCATTTGCTCGACTCTACTCCCGAGGGAGTTGGCGTCCCAACTTCGAAAAGCAATATTTTCCAAATAATTCTTTTTTTTAAGCGATAGATTGAGAGAACAAGTAAGTCAGGAATCCCAAAAATCTCCAAAGCTGTAAAGAGAGCTGTAAATGAACGATGGAAACGTACGAACTTACCTCCTCCAATGGATCCCAGTACAAAGCGGTATCCGCTCTCGAGTATCTGCACGATTACGCCACGCTCGTCAGGACTCTGAAACAAGAACGCTGAACTATTGAACGATGAAACTAGCGCAACAAATAACATAAATTGTTTTACAAATAGACTGTCGTTATTCTGAGACGGTCGGGCTGATTGTCTCGAGCGATCATCTTCCATCGCCACACTTACCGACACCGCTTTGATCTCGGCTAAGCGTTTCGTGATCTGCTTGAAATACTGCTCGGGTGTAATAGCCACGAGATCACTGTACACTATCTTCCTGAAACCCGAAAAAATCCGTACTCAATACGTAGATTTATAGCCATGGGCGAGAGGATAAAGCAGTTTTAAGAAAAACAAGAACTTGGGAGAAAGGAAGAAAGAGATCGTTTCTGATTTAAAGACAAAAAAAAGAAGAAGAAGAAGAAGAAGAAGAAGAAGAAGAGATAAAAAAAGAGCAAGGTATTTCTAGGATGGTCATTATAGTAAAAAGGACGTCGATGGCACTGCTTCGAGTGATACTAAAAGAACGTAGATCCTGTCAAGTATAAGAGAGACCCTTAAACGTGTCCTTAAGTCTGTCATAACAATTGGACAAAATGGAAATATCGTTAGTGCCCACGATGTGCAAACGTTTACAAATACCATCGCCCTAAGATAAATGCTAAAGAAAGTAGGTGAAGACAATGTGAATATCATATCGATTTATGTACATACAAAATACATTTGCAAAAGAAATGGGAATTATCGCTCTAGAAGGAAAGCAGCAAACGTGAAATTTAGAAGCGAAACAGTTCTCGTCGCACACTGATTGCGAGCTAGAAAGAATCGAGATCTTGCAATTAAATTTTCTTTTTCTAAATTCATTTGTTGCTTCCGTATATTGTAGAGGAATTCCCGTTGCTTTCGCGCGAGGCCAGCATTATGCAATTAATTAGAACGAATTTATATCACGTGATTATTCTTGTAATCGCATAAAAGACGCACCCAAGCCGCGAATCTGCCTCGTCATCTTCCGTAGATCTGTTCCAGGCAGCGTAAACACGTAAACAAATGTATTCAATCATGGGAACTTCAATCGGCGCTTGCAGAAGATCGGATAATAATTATTGTGGGAAGCATTTTTAGTTTCTTATTCGGTAAGCATAGAGGCGAGTTTTAGAAATGATTCAATCAACAGGAATAATCTCCATCCTTCCTTTGCCAGGGGGTACACAAAGCGCAACATTTTTTTTTTTTTTTTTTTTTTTGGATGATGACGATGTTTGCTTGCATCTCAATTCAAACAATTGCACACATTGCTTCTCGTTGACCAGGCCAACGTGGAAAACATCATGATCGCACGTTTTGCTCGTTCCACGTGTGACCTTTCTGTGATCAATCGGTGCCGAGGAGGATGGCTCGCTCTCAGGATTGGAGATACTCACCCAGTTTGATGTAGGAGGTCGCACAGTTGAAAGAGAATATCCACCTCCAGTGGCGTGATCTGCGACATCATTTGTGCGGAATGAAGGAACCTCTCTGAAACGGTTAATCACAATCGATCGTTTCGTTGCATTTCGTTTCAACGTATATTTGAACCGTTTATTTTGAAAGTGGCCTAAGTCCACTTTCCAAAAAAATCAAGCTAGTTGTCTTAATATTTACATTTCTATCTTTTCATTTTTAAACAAATTGTAACTTGTATATTTAAAATCACTAAGATTTTGTACGCAAAAAATTAGCTGGTTAATAGATAAAAATTTTTATTTTGAAAATGGCTTAAGTCCCATTTTAAGAGTTTCAAACTGATATGAAGTAAAATTTTATGAGATGGGAGCTATATTTTTTATTATTAAAATAATAGTGTTCGATTAACTCAAATAGTGATTTTTTAAATAATAATAATTCCATTAAATATAGAGGATGATTTCATTTCAACTAAATCTTTGGAGGACGCGGTTTTTATAAGGTCAAAAAATACTAATCGAGAAAGGGTAAATTGGTTAAAAATATGTTGGGTGCAATTCTCGAGAATTGAATCATATAAAATGTTCTATAAAATAACAATGAATGAGGATGCACTATTCAAAATTCTGGATTTACCACGTTGGAAGAGGCCAAGAAACTTTAATAATATTGAATTGACACCACTATACAAAAATGTAAGACCAATCACAACACTAAAATACAACGATGTAATGGACCTATTACACTGTATACTACTTGTACACTATAATTATTTTAAATCTCTCCCGCACACGCAAATTAGGGAAGAATTATAAATTACGAAATATTATTTGAATATATTCATTTCTTTAATAGTGAATAAAAGTTGGATTTTTTTAAATTTTATAACACAAAATTGTAATACCTTTTTTTTAAGGAAATTTTATTTTTTTCAAGGGACTTGTGCCTTTTTAAAAATTAAAAAATCCATTCGTTAATTTTGAAAGTGGCTCAAGTTCATTTACAGCCATCAAAAACGTGCTATTTTCTAAACAATCACTGTGACAAACAAGTTTATCATACTAATTGGGTTGGTAAATTATACACTCTTAGAAACACAAAAATATTACACTATCATGTTATCAGTTACCAATATTTTCAAATTTATCAACGTTTCAAACTTTCAAAATAAACGGCTCATTTCATATTTATAACGAGCAAAGCAAATCAAATACCTTTAGTAACTTCTTCATATCTGTGGCCGTTCGTCGCGTTAAGGTAAATACGTTTAATGAGCTCCATATTATTCAAGAGGGAGTTGAACGCCATGAAATATGGAAAGCTGACTTTCCGCCCGCCCTGTCCTGTGCTGGCCGCCTGTCCATTATCATTAAGTTAATTAACTGACTGTTCCTTTACGCACTGACAAGAGGAACACTCTAAAATCGATAACTCACGGCAACTAAGTTGTCTCTCACATCTTTGGTCAGCAAGTGACTTTTGATACTGAGCATGATATCCTGGAAGTCTAACGCCGAAATGAAACCTTGGCCGTCCTTATCGAATTTCTTGAATGCCTCTGTCGCGTACTCTTCGTGGAAATCCTAAAAGAAAAAAAGGAAAAATAGATCTTAACATCCAAAAGGAACAAATAAGTTACTCTATATAAATGAAAACTTACGTGCAAGAACTGACTGAACTCCGGATAGTTGATCAACCGTTTCTTATCCTTTCCGAAATAAAGTTTAATGAAACTACTGTCCATATTGAAAGGCATCCGCTGATGGAGTTCCGTCTTCTTCATCACCTCAGCGAACTCGTCTGGAACGTAAATACAAACTTGGAAACTCGTTGTTAGTTAATCAACTACGACTTACGAAAAGATTTCTACGTACCAAATGCAACCATTCCGTTTCCATTAGTATCGAACAGCTGGAAGGCTGTCTTGTACAGTGCGTCTGGCACGCAGAGCAGCCCTTCGAACGCTTGGAATTCAGCGAATGATATGAGTCTACGGGGAAAAAGGAAGAAGTCAGTCAGATTCTTACGTTTTTTAGCATTTTTATTTGCCGAGCAATTGTTTTCGAAACGAAACCATCGAACACAAACCCATCTTTACTGGTATCGACGATACCAGCGAGCAAATTAACGGAGTCAGGATTGTAGTCTGAGTTGGTGTAGAGTCCAAGGTAACTTCGGACGAAGTCAGACGGGGTCATGAACCTCTCGCCATTCTTCTCTTTTGAAGCGTACTGCAATTTTTCAAAATCTTCGTTTACTTTTTTAATCGTTAGACACGATAGTATATAGTAATATTGACATAAACATTAAGTAGGCTGCCAAAGTTTGTGCAATTTTGCAATCAAAAGTATTTAAATAGAATTTAAATAGAGGTTTTAAGACAGTTTTAAGACTACCACTACCAAATGCATGAACATTCGCAGTCTACTGATAAGAGTTGATTATTACAAAAGAAGTTACAATTTACCTGATTAAATATTTCATGGAGGCGTTCAGTATTTGCACGCTTTAAATATCCGGAACCCTAGAAATCACATGTAAAAATTAATGACCCTTCGATGAAAGAGATCAATCCGAGGTAAAAAAAAAAAGAAAGATACTCTTAAGATTAAATTATGAAAAAAATAAAGTGTCGCACGAATGACGTTGAAGGTATGACGAGTCCCAAGGTAGGAAAAATGATAGCAGAGATTGAAACATTACGACAGACGTTCGAAGTTCAGTAATATCCATTGATTTACTGCAACTTTGAGCTTCAGTGTGATTAGTTGTACCTTGGTATACTAGTATAGTGACAAAAATATAGATATATATAATGACACTATCTCGAAACGAAAGCTACGAGCCAAGGGTTATCAGCGACAAAATTTATCATTCCGTGATAAAAGAAAAAAGATTTGCATTCGATTGCGTAAACCGGCGTTCGTAATATCGAGATTCGAACGCATGATTCATGAAATTCCATGTAACAAAATCAAGGAGAGCCAGTGACGCTTGCCAAACGAAATATGAAGCACAGAGCTAGCTCGTTAATAATATAACCGGCGTTAAATTAATTTGCGTTCGACATCGTAACAGCTGTCCAATCGCATAGTTCAAAGTTCAAATGCAAGACTGAACTTAACAACGTCATTCTAAAAAGGGATCACGATCCCGTTTGTCTTATTTAATAATTCGAACAAGAGCCGCGAACGATGTTCGCGCGCCCCTCTTCCGAAATACAACGAAAAGTATGTAAAGCGAATCGTAGAGGGGAATTAAATTTGCATAGACCTCGCATTTACATAGCTTATCGGAGCAACCTTGAAACCTGAAAGTACACGTGCTCGTAAATTAGCAGAATTCTGCCGCTAATTAAAATACTTAAAAACCGAATACCGTGACTCCCATTTACGGGAGTGTATTATTATTCGAAGAGAAACATGACACAAGCAAAAGAAGGAAAATGCGCCAAAGCGATCGAATCTTACCGACGTTAAATATACATACGTGTGCATGAGACGTGTCACGTACTAGTCGCGTGAGTAGCAAGCCGCCTTTATTATATTCGCTATTTCACGGTCGCGCGACGTTCAAGAACTTGACGCTGAAAGTAACGCGGGCTATAGTGCAACACAATACGTTGTTGCGTGCCAGTACTACTATGATAACTCGATCATTCTACCAAGAAAATACGAGTTGTTCTCAAAATAATCCTCGTTCTACACTGCTCGTTTGTCCTTCGAATAAAGTGTTCTTCAGGCTTAATCAACGCTCTTAATGTAACTTCACCAACAAACAGATAACCCACACAGTTATCGAAAGGTCAGGATGCGTGAGCATTCCGATTTGCAAAGTAACGAAAGACAGAACATGGAGGAAATCGTCCTCTTCGCACGAACGTACCGCCGGAGACGACAAACCTGCGTTCCTCACATACCATCGCAAGGTTTCTGGATTCTTCTCTCTTTGATTCTCTCAAGTGAAACAGATCCGACCTGATAGCGCGTAACGATACAATGTTTCTCAGGGCAACGGCGTCAGCTTCTCCTTGGGATCAACATCCTGACGTTGAAGATGGCAGAAAAAAACGATCGCCGAACGCTTCTGAGCGTTGTATATGCACGCTACTACACACGACTAAAGGATGACAATGAGAAAAGAAGTGGGCGCTGCCACGCGCGCGAAAGTCACGATGAGACTGAATCAGCCTTGCCACACGAAAAGAGAACATTGCCACGAACAACTCCCTCCTCCTCTTCCCTTTTGCTGCCAGCTCCCTCGAAGATCATCGCCTTTTTTCCTTTCGGTTTCAGCGATAGCGTATCGTCTGCCTCTCGCTTCTTCTGCAAATAATATTCCTCGTGGTATCTAGAAATCCATGTGAATTACAGAGTTGCGTACAGGCTTAGCATCCCGGAGGCGTAAGGTATTTTTAAACTGACTCTTCCTACTTGTTCAAACGTCATAGATACCTTTCGCGACGATTTTAAAAATGAACGCAAGTGGCCATCGAGAAGCCATCACTGACGTCGTAACTCGCATGAGACCAACTTCCTGGTTCTTTTTTATACCCTTCGTGTGTCCTCGGTATCAATCCAACTATTTTTTATTCCCTTCAATGTCACGCACATCGTCCGTTCTTCGTCTATTCCTTTTTCCTCTTCATCGAGTATTCTCGCTACTTCTGTTCCCAATTCCTCCCGCTATCTCCTTTGTGTTTCTTTGAATGGACGAGCAAAGTTGTGAGACGTCATTGGAGATCTCGATCATTGTCAAGAGCAAGTATTTTTGTGTACTCACGAGCGCGTGCCTTGCCACGACCGGTTGCCTCCATTTTGCAACGCCACGTGTTACATAATCCTACAAGCTGGTTCTCGACGCAAATGCACGTGCCGTTTACCGAGCTACGTTAATTAAACCAGTTAATCGATCTTTTTTTTTCTTTTTCTTTCCTACAATGTACATCGGCAATGTAAATTAAATATCAAATTACCGTCTGGACGATACCAGACCGTGCGTCTAATCAACTTGTGTACATTGCGATACGTATCACGATTAGATTTAATTTTATTCTTATTGGGAACTCGATTAAGGAGATTAGCTTTGAAACAGGGACCTCCTTGTTCAATTCTTCCCCCTCTGCGTTACTAAACAACGTAGCTTAATTAAAAAGTGAATCGGGAACAATGATTCTCCGCAAAAGAACCATGTAATTAATAGATGATAAAGAGAAGTGACGCCCAAAGGATTTCCTGCCACGTTTCACAATTTATATTGGCCTGTATCGAGTAGATATAATTCCCGTGGAAGATACACAGACGTTCGTGGAAACTGAAATTCTATCAGTGCAAAGAACTCTATCTGCCGTGCTCGGATTAATGGGGGATTGTTTTACCTTCGCTGGGCTCGTGACACAATTCAAAATGGCGCGATTTATACCAGCAGCATGTCTTTCTGCGGGCGCGAGCGAAGTTATGCAAACACTCTTCACTTAGTATCGATTAAAGAAGGAAATGTTTGTAATTCCCAATCTTGCGACGTGGAGAGAATTTTTATAATTAGAACGAAGGTCATTCGGCCGTTATGCCAGTCCTGATAGTGACGTTACACGACATTTAGTCGTGACTAAACATGTCCAGGGCCATTTGTCTCTTCGAACTCCGTTACATCGACAGCGAAACGTTAATCTCTTGCGCTGGAATAACGTGCCACGCACGTCGAGAATATTTGCAATATTTTCTCAGTTTTAAGTATATTGAAATATAACACAGGCAAAACAAATAATAAATTGATTATTTCTTAGTAATTTCTATCCAGTGATATACCGATGAATTCAAAAAGAAGACGAATTATTGTATACAGTTTGGTCACTCGTTATGGTCCGTGAACCAGTTACTAGCGCAAGAGGTTAAACTTGACTGACAATCATTCCCATGAAATCCGGGAGTACATAGATGTCGTAATGTCAAGGTACAACGTTTCGATTCCACGAAAGTCACGGCCGCCCGGATACGTTTTAACAGAGACAAGATATCTGTACCATTTGATTACATTGAATTACCTGCATACACGGCTCGCTATCAGTTACATCAATCGCTCGGATCTTTTTCAGATAAGAACGCAAACAATATGTACACGGCTTAGTTTCCAACATACTAATTCCTCTTTGCAAATCATTCTCATTTCTAATCGGTCAGATCGGTCTGAAGAACAACTTGGCGAGGGAAAAAAAGAAAAGAAGCAACAGGTGCGATCCGAGACGGCAAGGGCGGTTACAAAAGCGACGATGGATAATCTGATGCGAGTGTGTGCGCGAGTCAAAGATCTTCCGTATTGGATCGAAACAGATAATTAACTTGGAAGGCATCTAATGCGGTTAAAGAATTTCAGTCTGCTATCGAGAGGGACCACCGATGGATAATCTGAACAAAAACAAGACTGCGTATTTACGTAATGAATCGGCTCGAACGATAGACGAGTAGATGGTCGCGTCATTCTTTGCGGATTATCCGTCCGACCATTTTGTAATTTTACGAGTCTCGAGTATCTTTCTAAGAAACTTTCTCGTGATCTTTTAACGACGTACCACTTTCCTCGACAAAGATTTATGATCATTTCTTTATCTCGAGTATCGAGCTGGAATTGGTCTGGCAAACCTAACCTTTTTAGGTAACTCCGTTTCTTTCGAAATTAACCTCTCGTGTTACATCTTCTAAAAATTACACTTGTAACATTATCTTTCAGTTTTTAGCAAATTCTGCTTTATCCGAAACAGATTTAATTCAAACTTTTTTAGAAACTTAATATTTATTTTAATGTTCCGATATTCTAAAGAAGAGAATTTTCTAGACATTTCTAGATGGATAAGAACGATATTATCGACTCGACATCGAGTATCAAGGCGAAGATTGCATCTAACAATTCTCTTACACCGCAAAATTCAATTAACAACGAAGCAGATAGATACTTGGAATAATCTCAATGTACAGCACGTATTCACGTAACGGAGGAACAATCAAATTCAACAAGAAGAAAAAGAAACAAAATCGCAACTAACGATCGGCAATCAACCGCATTCCAATAAAATTGCCTCGCTGCTTTTTCATTCAAGTACCACAGAGTCACGGTTTACACATTTTCCGATTGGAACTTCTCCGTTTCATCCAAGTGTAACCAACAGATCACGATTCACACAGTCACAATCACGAGACTATTATTCACGAGTGATTATATAGTTAGAAGCACCGTAGTGGACAATTAACATCGACTTAAAAATGATGAATTTCATTGCAGAAGTAGACTTAAAACGTAACAGCTCAGCTAACCTCTTCGTAACTTTCGTTGTTCATCTGATACATTCTCCCTTGCTCATCCAATTTTCTCGTTCAATGAGCAAAAATCCAACACACCTGAGAACTCAATTAGTCACTTTTTTCTTTTTTGTTAGAAAAAAACGTACATACACACACGACGAAAAAGAGAAAAACGATACGACTTTTGGTCCCGACTCACATGACGGCGAAATACATGGATCGTATCCTTTCCTTTCCAGAGAGAAGTTACCTCGAGAACGATCCAGGCGTGACTGGCGGTGAGCCTACGCTAACCTCGCGACGCAACTGGTGCAGGTTTACGCACAAGCTGGGGAGGTAGGTAGACACGAGGTCCCCGACCCGCTTGTGGGGAAAACTGTTACAAGAAGGCCCAGATATATCGCACAGCCTTGCACGGTCAGTCAGTGTACCCATATCTCCAGCTGATTTCAAGCAAACATCCAATTCCAGCGTTGTCTTCTTTTTAAAACTAAACTGTAATTGTAAATTGAAACTTTTCGACTCGCATAAATCTTACTCTGCTTTAATAAATTTAAACTTCTTGGACTTTAATAGGTTCCGTGATAAATGTTTAATTTTTTTTCTTTATTTGAAATCTCCCAAAGGGACAAGGCAACTGAAAATAGACATACAAACACACCAAAGGAACAGAGAGAATTCCCGAAGGAAACTGCGGCAAAATCGAATTCCTAGCGTGGTCGACCTGATTCTGCGACTGAGTCCGATGTGTCAGACGCCAAGGAACGCGAAATCTCGCGGTTAACCTGGATTTGTCCGCGTATCCATGCCAAGCTAGGATCCTGGACGAACCCAGACCCAGTCCGAGAAACAAACAACATGAGAAAACCGGTTGAAACTCATCCAGATCAGATGCATGCATATATTTAGAAAGAATATACTGATTAATTCACTAGCTTTCACTAATGCAATAATTCCTCTCATATTTCCAGTCGATTTATTCCATAACTGACTTAACTCTCACGAAAGTGAAAAAGCTTTCTGATGACACACACTCTTGTACAATTCTTGATAGGTGGAAAATCAAGAAGTTAATATAGTTGTTAATATAGTGCATGTGAATAAAATCTTACTTCTTAGGTTCCTACATCAAACTTATTGATTTTCTATATTTTAAAAAACCAATTTTAAAAGACGATGACATGCGAAAACTAACTCTAAGTGATTGAACAATTTAATGATCATTCCTTACCTCAAAGAATTTCAAACAAAATTGTGTCAATGACATGACTAAACAAACTATACATAGACCACATCTTATTATATGCGACCTTGGCGAGAGTATAAAATTGAAACGTTTTCCCTAATGACTTCTAAGAACAAAAAAGAAGGTGGAAATTATCTGAAGATAGGATTGAGAAAGCAACGCGAGTTTGTCAGTGAATCGAACGAATTCACGGTAGAATAATGCAGTGGCTGGGATAATAATACCATATCCAGGCCTCGCGTATGCGAAAGGAATTAGGTCAATGCGAAGGGAACAGCGTTAAATCCAGGATGAATCTCACAACTGTGAGAGAAACGCGTACCATTTCACTAGAAAACTGTATCTGCGTTCGAAAACAAAAAAAAAAAAAAAAAAGAAAGAAAATTCCACGTTGTTTCCAGGTCAACGATAAGCTTTTTTAACGAGACACAAATATACAATGTACTGGATATAAACGATTTCTGCATATTCTACTACGTTCTACTTTTGTCTTGAACCTTTTTTTTTCCTTCTTTTTGCGTTGTAATTTCAAACCTAATTTTGCCGACGGTGTGGAAATTTAATTTCTTAACACGTTGGCAGAAAAAAAAGGACATTGGATACTTATTTAGTGGTTCGTTATAGATAATTATACTCCAGAGTAACAGTGGAAATTGGCGATGATAGTGGATGAAATTAGAGCAGAAATCGAAGATGAAGAGGCGCCTTTAGGCACGTATCCAATGTAGACGTAATAATACGTAGACTGCATCCGATCAACAAGATAGCAAGAAGCGCGTGTTTACACTACTCCCAATATAAATCTCGCGCCCTACATATTCCTCATTGTGTCTCAAAACGATCATCTCAATTAAAAAATATAAATATCCTCGCCACTGCCTCATGATCTTCTTTTATTTTTAAGAACCAGGCTATCGATCGAATTCAAACATGGAACGAGTCGGCATTTTTCGCTAGCATCATACACGCCGATTATTCCCTAAGAGGTATAAGAGACTTTAAAAAATTGGCGTTCTTTTCTTTTTTACTTTGTTAATTGAAGAAGAAAAAAAAAATAAGCAAAACTTGAATGTTGAACGAGTATCGCGGTTTTTGCGCAACGTCGTTTACATAAATTTATTCCGGAGCTCGGAATTAGCACGGTCTGAAAATTCTCGAGTCACAGTATTTTCGGTACGCAAGCAGCTCTACTAAAATCTACGGGCACGCTTTTTAAGGGTATTGACTCTACAACTCCGTCACCAAACCAGAAAAAAACATTCCATTCAATTACGAAAGCTCCGATTAACATCTGAAACTGCCATTGACATTATTTATTAATTATAAAATTAATAATACGTAAATAAAGCTATTAACATTACGTTGCGAATGCTATAATTACAGATATTGGAATATCAGGAGACTTAACTTCTTGAAAGTTTATCAAACTTGAGTATGAGACGTGACGCAATTATTGAAGCTATTTATCATGTTTTTTTCTACAAATTTTTTTATACAAATTTTTCTACGTTATTCATACGAATAAAAAATGATAGATAGAGTGATGGAATTATTAATATTTTTATCTTTTCATCAAAGACTAACAATCTTTTACAGTCTATGAAGTTAGTCAGTATTTAGTTAAGTGAATCAAAATTAGTCATCTTTAGCTTAGTTACAAAATTAACTGTCTGAATAAAGTAAAAGCAATCTGGCTTCTTAAGTAATCAGCTAAACAAATCAGTCAGTAAACTCCAGTTGACTCATTTTCTATACCAGCGAGTGGTCCTTCGACACCAATCAAAAGCACGCGACCTTAAAGCAATACAAATTATTGTATTTTAAATAGTACGTTTCAAAAAATTGTAATTACAAAAATCGCAAGGCAAGAGTTAATTCTTTTTATTCCTAACGTTATATTACACTGCTATTTTAATTTCAAAATTGTCACTTAAAACGAGCCTTTATCTCTTCAAGAATAATCCTTATCAATATAATTAAATCTTCGTTATATAATCGCCTGATATAGCTTCGTTGTAAACGTTGATCGATCACCAGTGATCATTTATCGAGCTACGTTAAATCGAAATTACAAGTCAACGTAGCTAAACGTATCACATTTGAAAAGAAACCGCACTCGTTTACAGAGTTGCAAATATCCAGTTACAACCGAATGTTGTGCCTTATCTTGAGAAAAAATCACGACTTGCGCAGAAAACAGTTACGGCAATGCAGTGTGTTCTTCGCGACAGATCTCCCCAGAGCCGATAATTGATTCGCCGGCAAGACCAATCGCAGTTGGGCACTCAACTTTGTACAATGAATTACGCACATAAATCGAAATAAATAGGCGATTTCAGTGATGTTTACCACCGGTATCAGCGTAACCTTGAGATAATTGTAATATCAAGTGCGTGACGTTTGCGTAGATGTTTACCAACCTTTATCAAATCCGAAAACTATCGATGCATCGATAAGCGTTTACGTGTTTTCGAAAACAATATTTTACAAATTGCACAAGCGGATCTCGAGTAGTCTTTTTACAGAAAAACGACGGACGAAGGTCAGGGTTTAAATCGCTTGCGAAATAATGCGACTTTAGCCTCCCATGGCCGACTTTTTAGAGATTCAAGCTTAAAGTTCCTGCGTCGCCTGCAGGAAGTAAAACCTCGATTTCTTTTTCAATCCTCTCTTTTCGGTATTAATCACCCTAAAAAAAAGAGAGAAAAAAATGAAAGCAATTTAGCGAAAACCCAGAGAAATGAAAATTTTAGACAGTCCGAGAAACAGAAACCATACAGAACGTACATGTATCGTTTCAGTAACTAAATTATTACGCGTCTCTGTTTCATCGTGCTCTGTTTCACTT
Organism: Melipona bicolor; assembly: GCA_030673865.1. Lineage (NCBI taxonomy): Eukaryota > Metazoa > Arthropoda > Insecta > Hymenoptera > Apidae > Melipona > Melipona bicolor. The sequence continues at coordinate 69,463 of JAHYIQ010000074.1, read as the reverse complement.
TGCTTTCCTCAATAAAAACAAACAACAAATGCCGGTCTTACAAAATCTATTGTACGATAAAAAAAAAAGGTCCGTCGGGGGTTCGATAAACGAACTACATAACACAACGGAGAGTGTAATCGCGCCAAAAAGTTATACATTTAGCTGTGCGATACATTCGCAACATGATGTTACACGCGAAAATTGTTTTTTCTCTTTAAGCATCATTGGCCGTTATTATTGTTGAAGAAGATTTACGCGCGGTCAACAGATTAGAAACTGTTTGTAAAGCGCGCCGACGTCCAAAATATTCATTATGAAATATTTATTTTTTACTCTACTCTCCCTCCTGCTGAACGTCGATTAACTGCGTTCCTGTATCCAAATGGCAAACACACACAGCCAACCCAACCTGAAAATTCTATTCGTTAGATCGCTAAAGTGATACCGGTTTCTGCCGGTTCTCAAAGCACTTTGTTATCGTAATGATATTTATTGAAACGAAGAGAGAGAATAAGATGAAAATGTGACGATGAAAAAGAAAAAAGAAAATACCTCCACCTCGAATTATTTTCCTCGTTCGAGGAATTATTCTGAATAATCGAAGCTGATTCAGTATTCAAGCTCGAGTATAAGATATTAAAATTCATAACGCTAACTAGCTAATTATTTTAAATTCCTTTTAATTAATATTAAAAAGAATTATCGATTAATCGAGAAAATCGAGTACAGAAAGAAAGATAAAAATCCGAAAACGTGTTAAAAATTTCGTTTGTTTTTTTTATGCAAGATCGACACGAATACGTGTATCGAGCAGATCGATACATCGAAAAATGTGACGGGAAAAATAAAGTAAAGCGTGGAGATTTATTTAAATCTCGTTTTTTTTCTTTTTTTTGCAAAAAGCAAAGTTCCACGTGAAATATCCGTTGGCGTGAAAGATTTGAAATACGTGAAAGATTTGAAATTACGACGCGGAAGGATTACTACGTTCGATCACGGTCAAGGTGATTGTAAGTAGCAGTACGTATATCGTTCGATTTGGATCGAACGTCTGCATTGCCCACTACTTCCCGCAGCTCTATAAATAGGCCACTCTTTCAACAATCTTCTCGACTAGTTATATAAGTTATGCGCCAAAATTCTGACACGCCGGGGGGTCACTGTACTACTTAACCTTTTCCCTTTCCACCGTAGATTTTCCTAACCAACCTGACCCAAACACCTGAAGATCGTTCACCGCAGTGCAGTATTAAAGACACTTGAAATCTCTTCTCGGGAACAACTTCGAAACTGAGGAAAATTTCACAAAGTTGTGTCAAACTGTGTACCTACACGCCGCTTCGAATCCGGAAACGAGAGCTGGAAAATAGGAATCTTCTATTTCCTGCTCACTCACACCGCTATCTTGTTCGACTAATGCCGCGCTAGAGTCATCTAGTTTTATAATGTTCTGCAAAGATTCGTTGAAATATCTTCGGAAAATTTAAGTTTAAATCAAAGTTAAATAATCAACAAATAGTGTATCATTGATTGTCACTAACTTCGCTAACCTAAGTAATTCATATTTCTTCTTTTTTTTTACTCACAATCAGCTAACTTTTATAACGCATCAATACAAAGATTTTTGAAAGTTACTTTAGATAAACTATAGAGTAACTTTAGATAAACTTTAGAGTAACTTTAGATGAAAAATAACTTTTTTGCTCAGCTAACTTTTATGATGCATCAATACAAAAATTTTTGAAAATTACTCAGATTAGATAAACTTCAAAGTAACTATCGTAGATATTTACGCAGAACGTTTTATTTTACCAACATCCATGTACGTATATATTGTGCGTGTCATGTGAAATACCAATACGACCGTCACATTGCCAATGAAATTTCAAAATATAACAACGCGCACGATATATGTACATATTTGAGCATTCCAGTAACTTCGTGTTCCACTGTACGCGTTACTGATACCCGACTTACACGGGCAATCACCGACACGATAGAAGACAGGATGTTAATAATCATCAATCATTGTGATTGTCCACTGTCATTAGATGGAGAGAAGAAGGGAGGGGGGAAGGACGAGAGACAGAGTCACGCATTGATGACGGGGGAAAAGGAATGCGTGAAAAGAGAAAAAAGAAACGCGGAGGATCGGCGACGAAGATATCGAGATCGAGAGTGAGGGTTGCGGCTGAAGTCCCGCTGACCTCGAAAGCGAGACAGCCCCACGGCCGGAGACTTCGAGGGGAAAGATCGATACCCGCACCGCCATTCGTGGACACGTCTAACTCGCGGATGTCACTGAGCCAGTGCCGCTTCCGTTCCTGCGGCACAAAGCTCCATGAATGAAAACCGAGCTGTGACCGCAAAAAAATCAGTCGTTCGAGGCGTGAGCGAACGCTGGAAAGAACGATCTCGATTTTTCGAGGGGAGAGCATGTCCACCTCGAGTCGTTACACGATGGAGGCGGCGTACGCGGTACCGACGTACCGCGCAACCAGGTGAACGGATAGGCAAAACTTACCCACCTCTTGGCAGGACGCTCGAACGAGAAGCGAGTCCATCAACATTCCCGGCAGGAAGCTTTTACCTCGATCGGTCCCTGCGCGCACGGGCTCGAGGGGAAATTCGAGGGGTAACAATCTCGAGACTTCTGACGGGCAGTCTGGCCCGCTTTTCTACAAGTCAATTTCGAAAATCTGTTGAGATTTTTTTTGGGAAAGGGGCAAGGGGGCGGGCAGCGCACTCCCACACACAAACAGTCACACACCGAGCCGCAACATCAGACGATACTGATGAACTTCCTCGCCGTCGATCTGTCCAGAGAGTCGGTTACGCACTCAACGGAACGCTCACCTGTTCTTTGAAAACACTTGACGAAACGGAAGCTGCCATACTAATGCGCGTCAACCAGTCAGCTAGCGCCATCTCGCCGTCCGTCCTGTCGACCAATCAGCCGGTGGCGCCATTGAACGCGCGCCACTTTTTGAACTCTGTGTTTCGTTATCGATCGAGCTGTCTCGTCTATTTGCGAGGTAACGTTTATCCATGCCTTTTGTTTGTTAAGAACTCGATTCACTCGTGCACTCGTAATGATAACGAGCCACCTTGATCTCGTTTCAAATCGCTCTTTCGTTTCAACTGAAAATTCAATGCTGATTTATGAAAATAGACACGCGTTTGCAAACGACGCTTTAAGTTTCGTCACCAAAATTTAACGGTTTTCTCGCAAAATCCCCCAGAAATTTATGCCACAGCCGGAACAAGAACGGTATTTATTACTCGTACAACTTAATATTTATATGCACGATGATTAATTTCCAATTAATAAATTTAGAAGCTTTAGTTTCTTTGTTAATTTTGTCTAACGACGTTTGATCGAAAACTTGTCGCTAGGCAGTTAAACAAATTAATTACCAACTACTAAATTAATCTCTTACCTTGTGTTGCGCACATAGAAAAAAAAAATTCGCCATCAAATATTATCTTCGATATTTTCCAATGTCATTTCAAAACGAATTCCGAACACGGCCGTGAACACGGCACACTGTGGCGACCCCGCTGGAAAAGCGTGCACACACGTAACGACTCTAGAAAAATCGAAACGGCCGGCCATATTGGATATCGACCTTTGTTTGCGCCAACTTCACGCGGCGCTCGCATTTCTCTACTTTTTCGCTTCGAAGATTGTCGCTTCTCGTGCACTGTGTGTGTCCCGTTCCCGACGAAAACAATCACTCGTCCTACTCGTGAAAAATCCGCCTGTCGAGCGTGCGAACGGCGAGGAAGAAACAGGAGCCACTTCTCGGTAAGTCGTTCGAACGTCGTCGGTTTCCTCGACCGAGGAAATTCGACCGTTTATCAACCGCGAGAGCTACGTACGTACGTCGAGGGGGAGACTCGTTTTCAACGAGTCGTCGAAACGGGCCTCGTTCGAAAATTTTCCGGAGACAACACGTTGCACCGTGCCAGTTCGCCCGTCAAGGCTGACTATCCCGTTATTTTGCGATTAACGTGTCTCTCGCCCATTGTGACAATGCATTTGCAAATACATTTGACGATGCAACGAACGTACGTTTGCAGGGCTGTCGCCTGTTCCTACGCGAGAAAGTGCTATTACTCGTTGCCGATAATGCCCGTATCGTGGTCTGTTATTACTAGATAAAAGATAAGTGGCCCAATAGCCGTTGAATCATTGTCAGGAGAAACTGTTTGCTCGCGTAGAAATATCGCGAAAACGGAGTGTGCCCTCGCGTCTGGAAACATCCCTAGCAACCGACGTAACGAGACATTCTCAGTCCTTTTCCATCCCCCCGAGAGACATATATTTCGTTCGTTATTGTCATTCAGCGCGAATAGATGCCGAAACGTACGTTTTTCATGCGAGCTCTTCCAGATTTGCGTCATGTCAGCAGAATCGAATCGCTTTGGCCAATTTATCTGGTTTCCATGGTATTACGCGAATTATCGTTTTTTTTTTTTTTCCTTTTTTTGGTGTCAGTTTAGATTAACGTACACGTGTTTACGGAAATTATTTTCTCAATCTGTGGGACTCACCGTTAACATAAATCGTTTGAACTGTGATGATTCACGGTTATTATCTTCTAATTATCAGCTACGTCTCGTTTGATTATACACAGGCTCTGGTGTATATAGTCAATACACACTGTGGCATGTATTCGGTTGATTTTAATTGTATTGCAATTTAAAATGATTTGATACTCTCTTTTCTCTCAACGAATGAAATATTAAAATAATACATGCTATTCTAAATGTATCTACATTTGAAAGTAAAATGTGAAAAATAATTTTTCTAAATAGGATGTAGTAATAATTACGTTCGTTGATGTCAGTAGGTTTCAGAGATACCAGGCAAATGATAACTTAATTTTCTTAGAAGCTACTTTGAAATACATTGCACTGTCTTCGTACAATTACAACAGAATGTCTTACATTGCATTCAAATGTTTTATTGTTACATCCATGTGCATGTAAACGCAAGATTGGATTTGTCATGCTATTTTAAACATAGGACAAATACCTCAGTTTCTATGTTGAACTGATCACACATTCTATTCTTTTATATTTATATCTAATATTGCTATTACACATTGTCCATCGTTTCAGATTACATTTATATAAAACTCAGTGAAAACACAGTCTGGTCACTGACTTCAAAATACTACAAATGATATATTTTCTACAAAGTTACACTATTTCTTGTCCATTCTCTTCCTTTTAATACATTCATCAAATACACTGAACAACTTTCAGATATCAAGTTGGAGTTAAAACAAGTTGCTTCAGAATCAAGATTATCAAGTAAAAGTTATCAAATTTTCGCTTCCAAATCTCTGTTGTCCACACGTTCAATCTTCAACGGTGTGAAGTGCAACTGACTTAATTATCTGTATGTATCTGCACGCATTTGAGAGCAGCGTTTCAATAATTAATCACAATTGGCGCTATCAACGTGGAACAATGTTTTCGCAACGACTAATAGCGTCCCCTTGTTAACGTAATTACCATTATTTCCAATCATTCAAATCTAGCAGACTTTCACGTCAAGCTCGACTTTTTCAAGGAAGAGAAATAAAATCAGCTATTCGTTTGCAATTTCTATGCGGATTGATTACATCACGTTATTAATTATCGAGAAGATGCTCGTTGACAAGAAGCGTATATGACACGCGATAGAAGATCTTAAAGGTGCGAAGGTCCATAGAGGGACACGCGACTAAAATTAAACGGCGCTGCCTGAAGCTGTCCTAGACCCTTTTATTGGCCTTTTAACCGACATTTTCTAGCAGCAACCTAACGCAACACGTGTTGCGTACACATTGTCCTCCCAAATGCAGACTCGCCAAACTAGTAAGGCTTGAGGAAAGGCCTGATCGATCCTCCGAACAAGGAGAAACGAAACGGTGAAACATTTAGTGGATCTGTACGTTACGCAATATCATGCAATCGTGCACTGCCATTGAAGCTGCCAGTGATGTCCTGGTATATATTTATATGTTTGAAGATAAATCGATGAATTAGGAATAGGAGGTGCTTGGTGTGAGATATCGGCACGAGCCTGTGAAAAATCTGGGAGAAAATGGTCTTTTTTCTTGGTGAATATCCTGCTCTTTCATTTCAAAAGCAGGTGACGCATACGCTGATTACTTTGAAATATACATTAGTATACAATATGAGAAAGTAGATTGAAATAAGCGTGATATATTCTTAGCGAAAACGTTTCAGTCATACGGAGGTTACGGAATTGTTTACTCGTCGACGCCTGGGAAGACAAAGGAAATGGCCTGAATGGTATTTTAAACGGACAAGGATGGCCGAGATTGTCCTTCTGCCGTTGACCAACACGGACAGACAACAACCTTTCAAAATCCTTCTTTTTTTCTCAGTGCGTCGCTTCGCTCACACTGCCCGAATATGTAAAACTGACGTCACACCTCTTCGGGAGAGCGCAAAAGGACACCCACCGTTTCTCTCTCTCTCTCTCTCTCTCTCTCTCTCTCTCTCTCTCTCTCTCTCTCTCTCTCTCTTTCCCCTGCGTACTTTGTTATTTTCCATGGAAATCGAAACGAGATCGTTTCTCCATTCCCTGATCAATTCTTTTAAAAAACATTTCCCGATCGTATTTTATCCGTTTCGTTGGTACTGATTCTGCGTTTTCTTGTTTTCCGTCTGATCGCTTGCTTATGTTCTGTGACTAATTTGTCGGGTAGGATATTGCCACCCACGTAGCCGCTACACTTTTCTCGGAAATACTCTCGATTACGCGGGACTTGTCTACTCACGTAAAATTCCACGAACGATGGTTAGGTTTTTAAAACGATTCTCGATCGAGAGCTACTGGAGGATGTTTCATAGTAACCTTGAACTTCCAACCAAACTTCAAACCGACTGTGGCAATTTTCTTCGCCGGCGAGGACAATAGTTTGCCGATCGCTCGAAGGCAGACTTCACTTATTATTAGAAAATCCGTCACGTGTTCTTCAAATGTTTGTTTCGAAATTCTCGACGACGAATGTCTACTTTTTAATTGACGCTTTCATGCATGTGTGTACATCTTCTTTCACTTTAAGAGCACGTCGTTTCTCTGGCGAAATTTTATAAAACGAAGAGCATACGGAAGTGTCAAGCTCGCGATACACGTGCATTCACGCATAATTGCCTCGTGCATGTTCTGCGGGGATACGTGTTTAAGCAAATATCGCTCGTCAGTCTATCTATTTATACAGATCGATACAGTGTCACATTAACGTAAAACGTTCTTCCGTATCTTCACCGTATCTCACTCTCTTCTATTATCTTATTCAGTGACTCAACAAATATTAGAGAGTTGACTTGAAAAATTCCAAATTTAATTAGCTGTTTAATTATGAAAATATCAAGAAGATGGATGAGAAAGGATACTGCAAGTTCAAACCATGTAACTCTGTGCGCAAAAGTTTGCAAAAAACTGTGAACAAATTAATATCCAAAACAAAAGAGAGTGATTTACATCCAGCACGAGAGTAACGAGACCGCCTTGTAGCCGATCTTTCCATTCTTGGAGTAGTGCCCAGATCACTTCTCGGCTCCGGCGATTATGTTTGGACGAATGTCAAGACCAAAACTGGTACGTGTCGCTTATTAACGATCAACCTCACTTCTCCATAGTAAATTCATCACTAACAGCAATTTGATCGAGTGTCTTTTAGATTACCATGGAACAATCGTCAATTAATTTACACAAGAAGAAAATCCTCTTTCCAGATGATTCGTTGTGGAATCATCTTTCAATTATCCAAAAGAATTAGCAAGATGATGCTTCAGAGTCGATTTCATTGAGGTTCACGGTGGTAGAAGAAAGATTTCTTAGTTCTCTTACTGTTTTATTTTAGGGGCACTAGGTTGTCGAGGAAACACATTGTACTTTGTTATGTGTTATTTCACGTTGCAATGTACCTTTGTTGTTTGTGAGCGGTCGCAAGGCGTGTGTAGCGGCAGCAGGAAACGTCTCAGCCATAGACATTGCGGAAGTAGACCGTTCTAAGAGTCTATGTAAGATATCTTCACTATTGGGGACGAGCGCCCCTTACGTGAGGCCAACTCCCTTCTCAATCACGCGATTGGGAAGATAGGTTTCTTTCTAGTAAGATTACACCGTTGGACAAGGTCAGTCACCCATAAAGTAATTTTTACAATTGCTTTATGGGCCCGGGGATGCGTCCCTCATCCTACATTTACAGCTTTACCTGCGTAGTCCCCTACATTTGTAATTTTTCTGTGTAATCAAAGGTCCAAAATCAGAACGTTGTAAAAACACTTTTCAGTAGAAATATTTTCTACAAGGTATTTTAGCTTGTTTCCACATGAAACGTATCATCACAGATATGTAAAGTAGTTAAAAATACTTTTATGGGTTCAAAACTGAAAACATAATTGAGATTTTATTGATAATTGGTTTTACTGTAAAAAGTCGAAGCGATGAATCTCCAATATTGATCACATTCAGTGAAATTTCAAAAATTTGGAATTGTGGTAACTTTCTCTGCAACGATTAAAATGAATTATAATTTGATCAGTGTTGTTTTCAACAAGAGTATACATTGATTGAAAAGTGGAAATTTTATGCGGAATCTGACCATTTCACGCAAAAGCTACAGAATCGACACATCTTGATTACCAAGAGCTGTTTTTTAAGGGCTGCGCGATTCTCGGGGCAGGATTTTCCCGGAGCAGGCCGTCGATAAGACCGAACAGCCTTTCCTGCCCGCGTTACGAACACAATAGGCATCCGAAACATTCGGAATTGCACGTTACGTAAGCCAGCTCTCGAGTCCAGTTTCTCGCCGATCGGAGGGGGAGCACCGATGAATTTTAAATATCGAAGACTCGTTCCTTGCGCCAAACGTCCCTGCTAAAACGCAACGCTCCTCCTGGCTGATCTACTTCTCCGGACCGCGCTAAATGGTGCTTCCGACCGCAGCAAAATTCCATCGGCGGCATTGCTTCTCTGCGAAGAAGTCACTCGCCTCGCACGGGCAGTTTTTCCGCTGGTCACGGTGTCTTGAGAAACGGTTCAATGGGTCGAAGAGATCAGCCACTTTCATCTTTTTACAGTTACTTAAGATCGCTATCCAGGTTGCCGAACATCTTGGGAAAAAAATGTGTCGAGCGGAGATCGGTGGTAAGGTTTCAGATCGTTGATCTGCTAAGTGACTCGAAGAGAGAATGGAATTATCTGTCGTGCGAAATGGAAGGAAGGGTGTTCTTCTCTCGCGACAAGCTGTTGGAAAGACGCCCACGACGACCCACGTCGACGATGACTGTTCGCGTGGTTTTACCTGCGAACTGTGCTGGCTCTGCCTCGTGTAGGTAGGCCAAAAATCACTACCGAAACCGGCGTGACTCACGGATTTCGCGACTCCCCCTTCTCGTGTGATCGCAGCAGATTTATTATAATCCTGAGCTGCAGGATCCTTTATTAGTTCGTGGATTGGCGAGGCTCGTCTGTATTAATAATCCAAAACAAGATGATACGTTTCGTCGGATAAAAAGGTACGGTTCGTTTAATTTTTTCTTTTAGATAGAACGTGGAAGATTTGTAAGGATGAAAAAAAGAAGAAATAGGAAACGATCTGTGTGTGTGTGTGTGTGTATATATATATATATAAAGTCACCAACGTCCTCGACCCGATCGCGGAGGTGGCGTCCACGATCGCGTATGGACATGAAACGCGGTCCACCTGGCGCACCGAGAGAATTCCTGCTCACCTACTAACACACACTCCAACGACATCGCGCGATAGAGCCTCAGCTAATAATCCACACCGACCACAATGAGGAATCGATTGGAATCGAGCGTTTCAAATATGGCAGATTGATTGAGAGAAACTAGCTTTCTGAAGTGGTACACGTTCTAACGAACGGTCTCTGATGATCCTTTCCTGATGATACGAGAGACCAAGGATTCATTTCCAAACTTGGCCTCACTGGAGGATCTCTTTATACCACATTTTGGATCGGTTTAGATCGATAGATCGTTTCGATTCGTACGTGATTCGGTGCGTTTTGTAGCGGAGTTGGCCGACCGAGGCAACGAAACGGGCAGAGTGCAAGAAGGCTGCTTTTTCTTGCCCACCAGGTGGAGGGAGGGACGTCGAAGAGCCGTGAAGTGGGATAACGTAATGACCTCCACCTCCGTGTTTCTAACTATTTTCGATACATCGTCTCGGCTAACTTTAGCGTTTTCGTTAGTCCAGTCTTTGACTTTGAGCCCTCAGTTTCCACCGGGCCGCTCGCTCAATCACGCGCGCTCTCCATTCTCACTTCCTGCCTGTGAACCGCTTCTATGCGTAGTGTGCGTGTGTGTGTGTGTCTATCGATTTAATCGCTTCCGCCATTGTCACGGCAGTGTAGACTCCATTTAAAATTCAAAGCCGATCGCCTGTTCAAAATGAAAACGAGTTCAAACGAAACGGCACTCGATATGATTCAATAGCGATTGAAGAGATGCGTGACGTGGACAGAGAAGCATGCGTGTAAGTTGAAAATTTTGAGTTGACGCAAGCTTGCACTACTCGCGAGCTACATTTTTTTTTTTTTTTTTTTTTTTTTTTTAACATTTAACGATCGTTACGCTTTCGAGACGATGGGACCAGGCAGAGAGCCTAACTGTCCGTCGGACACAGACGATTTTCTGTTTTCCATGACGCAAAAGGAGCCATTTATATAAGTCGACTATTTCGAAGATGGCACGCAAAATTAACTTGGTGGAATATACTCGCGCGTTCACTGGAATACACGCTACATAATACGTGGGGAACTATTTTAGAAGTCTGCCGCGTATTTTTCGCCGGTGCTCAACCTGTCGCCGTTCAATGGGAGTGCATTCCGACGATTCTTGGACGTCGCTTCGCGATCCAACCACGTCCACTTCCTTCGGTTTTCTAATTTTTTTTTTCCTCGCCTCAATCTTTGGGAAATTGACGAGCTAGAAAATGAAATGGAACATCAAAGAACATCACTTTTGCCGACTTTTGAACCGACCGTGAATTAACCAAACCGCTCTTTTCGCTGTGCAAAAGCATGTCGCGTTGATTGAACGCTTTTCAAACACCTCCACCGGGGCAGCAGGTGGTCGGAAACTTCCTTCGAGGAAGGGGTACTGCTAGAAATCAATAGCCCTCGAGTTGTCATATTCGCGAAGGCCGTCGATTAGCAAGACAAACACAGCTACCTTTAGTTACATCTGTCTCCTTGTCAGGTGTCGTGAATTGTGGCTCGATTTGTTAACATTGCAAAATCATTCCAAATGTGGGTTTTCCTTCGGGAATTTTTTTTAACGATTGGAGGATCCAAGAGTCTTCATTGCGTATTAAATCGTCAGGTTCTGTTTCATACGCGTTTTTTTTTTATCACTGAAAGTGATTTTAGCGGGGGTAACCGAGAAAATTGGGCCTCTTCAGGTGCAACACTAATGCAACGAAAATTAGCGATTGGTTGATTTGGATCACGTGATTCGTGAGGGGGCGTGGGGTAGACATCGAGTGGGAGTGGCGTTGTCTGGTACTGAGCGATCGTGCCTGTAATTTGTTTTATATCGATTCAAATGTTTGCATATCAATCAAATTTTATGGCAAAAAAGTCGGCTTCATTTCCTAGAACAGTTGCTTCTAGGCCTTTCAGTGAGACGAATTGTACTGGAGTACAAGTCGTGCAGTTTTTTTTTTTCTGTCTTTGGTAAAGTTGCCCCGTTCAAAGTATAGTAGGAGAGTATAGGAGTCAGAACGAGACCGTGATGGCTGTATTTTTCCCCTGCCCTGTGATTCACCGTGGCTCGTCGCGTGGCTGCCAATTGGCTCGCTAATTACTATAACCGTTTTCTCTGCATTGTTCGACAGGTGGTTGCCTAAGACCCAACACCCGAGTGCAAGCACTGTGAACGATGGTTGACTATTACAAGGTACTGGAAGTGCAACGGAACGCCACCAGCGGGGATATCAAAAAGGCGTAAGTAGCGGTTTCGAGGAGGATCAGAGCAGCAGAGTCCATCGTCGATGTTCAACCTTTAGCATTTGGCGTCTCGTCGTATGATTGAAAAAAGGGATTATAATAGGAAAGATAATCCCAAGTTCAATGTTACGAAGACACGTGGCAAAATGAATTACAGACTGAAAATACGCGCGATTACTTGTTTGTTTGTCATTGGTGCTATTTTGTTATAAACGCGGCCAAGCGGGAAAAGATTGAATGAATGGCTTTTTACTTCAACTACGTTGGGACAGCTGGCTCCGATCCAAAAAGTCGGACTCGCGTTCTCGGTTACATGCAGAGACGTTCTCGAGTTCTGCTGTAAAGAGGCACACCATCGTTGATCTCGGTTGATTAAACAAAGCGTTGACTTGCAGATATAGAAAATTGGCATTGAAATGGCACCCGGACAAGAACCCTGAAAACCTGGAGGAGGCGAACAAAAGATTCAAAGAGATATCCGAGGCGTACGAGGTATTAATCGATGGTAAGTTCCTTTCCTCATTTTGTCTAGTGTTCGACTCAGAACCAAAAGATTAGACACAAACAAAATTATCGAGAAGAATCGATCGTCTGTGACCTGAAGAACTTCTTCCAGATTAGAAAAAGAAAAAAAAAAAAGAAAGAGTAGTTCTAATCATGATTTCTGTCTCTCTGCGGCTTCGATTAATCGACACCTAGCCTAGCTTCAGTAACGAAAACAAGAGCGCCGCGATGACAACGCGGGAGACTCGGGCAAAGAGTAACTCCTACTTGTCAGCAAAGCCCAAATTTCGCATGAGCCTTCTCTCTTTCGAGCAGCCTCCAAGTAGTACAACTTATTCTGGGAGCCCAGGCAGTTCGATCTAGAACGAATCGATTCTCCCTTATGAATGGCTGTTTCACAACCGGCACTTGATGCTACCGAGAGGAGCTGCGAGAGTTAATCGTTAATCCGCAACGATGATCGAAGCTTGACAATTCGATAGAACGATCATTTTTGATGATTTATTCTGCGACAATGTCGCTCGAGGAAACAAAGGGTTTCGAATAAGTTACTCGCAGCTCCAAAACTCTGATCCTTGAGTTTCTACGTACGCGCATATCGTCTTTACGTGTTCTTGAGTTTTCAGATCTCTGGTTATCCAATCTCTCTTCCTCTTTAAGTTTTGAGGCTAACTCTCTGTTTTTTTAGTACTTAGCGAAAAGAACGATCGATATCGAAATCGAAGAATTCTGTTGGAAACTCGAGAGTCGAGTGCAGGCGGGTGCGAACTCTTTTTAAGCCGAAGCATCGCTGCGACAACCGACGAACGTCGTGTCGTGCCGAGTCGACAAACCCGGTGTCGCGGGAGGAATTGTAAAAGAGAAAATTCAATCAGAAATGTTTGTTTCCGGTCGATCTCTCGTGACCGTGCTCGATGTCCAGATGCGAAGAGACGAACCTACGACCAACGATTGTATCAGAAGGCGTCTTCGAGGCCCGGCCGTGGATTCACCTACCGGAGTTTCTTTGACTCTCCTTTCCAGCGATATTTCGGTACCGCTTAAGAGAAAAAAGACTTTGAGAGTGGCCAAACATTTTTCTCCGTTTTCTTTTAGTTTCATTTATTTTTCCTTTTTTTTTTTCACTGTTTACTTTTGGAATTTGACTTTGTCTTTTTTCTTTCTCTCTCTCTTTCTCTTTCTCTTTCTCTCCTTTCTAATTTTTTAATGAAACACAAAAACGAAAGATGGAAGTATTTATTGTTTTGAGGTGTAGCAAAAGTTTGACTGATAGAAAACTCATCAAGTGTCAGATGCCTAATCCCTTCATTTGCCTTAAAAAAAAAAGAGTCATTTCTTGCTCGAACTCGTAGGATCCGGAAATCTCTAGCAGAGATTTTCTAGAGATTTTCTGATTGGTTTTTCTGCGAGTCCTTGTGGAAAGCTCGAAAGATACTTTTTTCTCTTTGTATGAGTCGCCGTAAACGCAGATAATATTGCCTGTAATCTCTACCGCATCTCTAACAATTTTGCCATTGCTCGACTGACTGAACCAACTTGCTACCAATAATTTCCTCTCAAGAAAGGCAGATCTTCGAGAAACTATGTCACACCATGGTTGCATTTTTTTTAATTGAAGAGACAACCCTCGGCATTAAAAGTGTCTAACCCCTTAAAAAACTGTTACAGTTTCTTCGAAGTTTGTCCATATTCCTCTCGTTCATCCACGACTCCCGAGATCGTTCTCTCTCTCTCTCTCTCTAATTGACTTTGCTCTTGTGGTGGACGACCTCAAATTGATGTCAGAAATCATTCGACAAGTATTCCACTAACCTAACAAGCCTTGCAGTACCTGCTTCTTGGAATTTGGAGCGAATAAAACCAAGCAATCTGCCTTCAAACTTCGTCTTGCAATTGGCAATAAACGTTTTTTGCCTTGTATGCTTTTCCAGAGAAGAAAAGGAGGGTCTACGATCAATATGGAAAAGAGGGACTTCAAATGCCCGGTGGTAAGAGGCGACATAAGGACGATTTTGACCCGCACTTTGCCGGCACCTTCATGTTCAGAGATCCTGAGGAAGTATTTAAGGAATTCTTTGGTGGTACTTCTTTCGAGGACTTATTCTCCGGTAAGGAAACACCATTCTAGCTTGTGATCAATGAATTTGTGTAATACCAATTATGTGTATACCCTTCAGATACGTTTGAGCACGCGTATAAGTGTGCATCAACCCTGTCCGTTGAATGATAAAATTATATTGTAGTAATTAATGTGGAATAATACATGTTCAAAGACTACCTGCAGTGAGAACCATGTGATTAACTGGTGTTTAATTTTCCCCCCCAAGACCTCAGCGAAGTTGGTGTACGCTTCGGATCCAACAGGCATAGCCATCCAAGCAGTAACAGCATTAGCACGTCATTCTTTGGCCCATTAGGAGTTTCTCACTTCGGTTTCTCACCATTCAACAACTTGTTTGAAGGTTCGTCAGGGAACTTCACTTCGTTCAATACGTACGCGAGTTTCGGCGGGACCAGCGGCGGCGGTGGTGCTGTGAAACGGACAAGTACTTCAACTCGATTCATCAATGGCAAAAAGATCACCACCAAAAAGTAAGAGCGACAGCTTGTTGCAAATAAGAAAGAACTCTTCAAAGATTTTACCTCAAGAGTTATATCGCAAAAACCAATTCAGAATTGTAACAAGATGTGTGCAGTAACAATTTCTCTCTGTGTTGTAGGGTTTTCGAAAACGGGAAGGAAACAATATTGTCGTACGAGAACGATGTGCTGAAATCGAAGACGGTGAACGGCGTGCCACAATCAATAACGTACAGTTAAATCAGTTCTCTATCAAGAACGCTCGCTCGATCTCCGCTCGGCAATTGAGAAATTCCTGTCGTCGTGTCACGAGTAATATTTCTGCGCTCTACCGAGATGTTGTGTTCCTGCTACCTATCTACCTGAAATGAAATGAACATAAAAAAAAAAGAAAAGAAAAGAAAAGAAAGAAAATAGCGTTAATTGTCGCCGCGGTTAATTTAACAATGTAAAATGTTCTTCTCTCTTATTTAGATCGTCTCTTCAACAACTGACTATTTCATTTTTTTCGTTAAAGTATTCTATATAAAAAGATACTGTTCAAATGATGTAGTGACCGTTGGTCGACGCACTTCTCCACACATTGTACAACAAGAAAACGACAAAATACATGTACATATATATAGATGCATATATTTATGATTTAAAAAGCAAACGAGTGCAACGAGATTTTGAGAAACAGCGATTACTCGACAAAATTCGATGACAGTGATTGGATCTCTAAGCTCGAGCGATCGAGCCCGTTTTAAAACATTAAAAAAAAAAAGGAGCAGGAAAACTTGCTTAATTCGAAAAAAACTAACACAAGCAAAACACAGCCGCGACAAAATGCTATTTGAGCTTTTGTTCCCGTCACCTTCTCTGTTTTACCAGGTTTGACGAGTCATCGACGAGTCGCCAGCTGACCGACAGTGCCAGCGATATCTCGATGGCTGGCCAGAACTCGAGAACAGTCCATGGTGACCATCAGAAGGCTAGCAGAATAAAGACGCACCATCATCCACTTCTCACTAAGAAGCACGATAAGAGTAAGAAAAAATAGAGGCAACACTCTTGCAGCCTTCTCTCATTCGTTACTTTTTGTCCGTATCTTTTTTCATTTTAGTCCTTTTATTTTATTATCTACTTTTCTTTTCGAATTAAACGCATACACATGTGAACATTACATTACATACGTATACGTGTATCATTCACGGAATTCTGATGTTGTACAATATATCGTTTTCCGCAACGTTGCTTTTGCTATTGTTCATATAATCGGGAAAAAAAAAAGAAATGAATAAGAAAAACTCTTCGTGGCTTAGCTCCGACTGACCACAAATGTTCGATTGATCAATAAAAAAAAAAAAAAAAAAAAAAATTCGCTGCAAAATTCGTTGTAAAGATTTTGCATCGAAAGTGGTGTGTTTAATTGATTCTTGTTTGCGATTGAGAGAGAGAGAGAATGTGTATGTGTGTGTGTGTGAAAGAGAGCGCAAGAGAGAAAGAGAAAAAAGGCTCTTCTTTCTACAAAAGAACAGAAAGAAGTTGTTATTACAGAACATTCTGTTGCGTTTTATAGATAGCGTCGTTTCCGTTCAAATTTTGGCGTGTTACGTTTAATCTGGTAAGTTTCGCTTATTCTAGATTCCTTAGAAGATTAATTTTCACTATGTCGTAAGTTATATAATTGCTAGATTTTTATTTGTAAGCCGCACGAATTTCGAACATCTACACATATACACAAACACACACATACAGATACCTCGACTGAATTTGATAGAATTTAAATTGTTAAAACATACGCGTACATATTTTATTTTTTATGCAAATAGACACAACACGTACACATGAGGATGAATTTCATCACGCGTATATTCGTTTAAGGCATCACGATCGACAGTCATAACAAGTGCTCTTAAGGGTAAAATTGTATTACGACAAATTTTACTACAATGGATCTTTTCCTTCTTTTGTTTTCGAGAATCGCGGTGAAACATTCACGATGGAAGAAATGTGTTCCTCTTCTTTTTTTTCTTTTCTTTCTGATCGATCCGCAAGGAAAGAACTAAATCACATGCAGGGCTAAGTTTTTCTGTTGCGGAAATGTTTCCTCACAAGCAAACTTAAATGTCGTAATCCTATTTGTTTCTCTTAGTTAGTTTCTTGCGTATGTGTATATAATGATAAGGAAAAAAAAATGTTAAAACATAACGTGAAGAAGAAAACAAATACAACATTAATATATGCTAGTATATTTCATTACTCTTGATATCCAGTACTATATCTCGTCTCTGATGTTCTCTCTTTTCATATTTGTAACAAATACTTATCTCAAGATAGGATGATTATTATAAAACGTCGTATTGTAACAAAGTAATTATTTATTTTGATCTTTCTTCTCAGCTTCATTGAAATTTATAATATTCGTATAATGAAGTTCACCTACAAATTGAAATTCATACAAAGAAGATAGTCGAGAAATGTAATGTTTTCAAAAACGGAGGGTAAAGTATCAATTTTTTTTTCTTTTTTTAATACTTTCACCGTTATACGCTTCGATGTCATATTAAAACTCGTGTATATGTATTCGAAAGATAAGTACGTTAACAGTTACATGTCGGTGAGTGAATATAATGCATGTGTTGACTCTTCGCAAGTCAACAATATCGACGTTGTAAATAGTTAACCAGTGATAGTAAAATAAATTCAGCTACCATGAGAAGTTTGATTTATCAATTCAATATATCAATTCCTTTTCAATAACATGATTTCTTGTAACAATTTTTGTCTATACCCAGCATAGACAGTTAAATCATTTAAATATCAAGTATCAAAAAGATTAATTCAAACATTTTTGCAACTACTGCACCCTGGTATTAAAGATGATAAATACATTGCATATTTATAATTGTATAAAAAGGATAAAATTTGGTAAAAGTGTGTATATAAATTTATCGCATTTTGTAAATTATTTCTTCCCAATGATGGATATCAATTCTTCCACCTTCTGAATGTACTGTTCTTTTGCATCGTCTTGGTTCATGCCCTTCTTTTTGTCCCAAGCATCCCATTTAGCTTTACCTCTGAAATCCAACATGCCTGGCCTTGCTGAAAAAAAAAAAATTAAAATTTCCCTTGAAAAGAATAGTACTACTGATGTCACAAAATTGTCATTAGAATTCAACGAATTTGAAATTGTACAAAAACATTTCATTATTCATTAAGTTCCTAAATTCAGTTTTTTGCATGTCCTATTAGCATTTGTTGGGCAATTAGAATTGAAAAATAAGATCACAAAACGAAAATAAAGTTAGAAAGTGGATTTTAATATTCTCAATAAATGCCAAATGACATTGCATCAAGTGATTTATTCATATTACAAATTTAAAGGTTTAATTCCTTCAAGATCTTTTCTAACTTGTCGATGCAAATGGAATTTTCAATCAAAATATATTGAGCAATTTTAAACATAATGCCATTCAAAGTATATTAAGTAATCATAAACCATAATGGTATTATACATACTTGTGTTGCAATCTCCAACAGTAGCTTGCTTGTACAGTGAATATAATTCAAGCAGGTCAGCATCCGAAGCTGGAGCACTCAATTCCTTCACCTCTTCTGCAGCTTTATTAAATCTCTGAAAAGAAAAAAAGAGTACAAAAATAAAAAAAATAGTTTCAATCGTCTTGGTTTCGAATTTATATAAAAGTTCAAAGTACAAGGATTGAAAACTATTAACTAATTATGATAAAACATTAGATGTAATATAATTTAAAACATGATAAATACAAAGCTATTTACATACTTCGTCAAGAGACATTGTGCTTTGATAACGAAACGATTGGAACTTTAGAACTTTCCACTCGTATTATGGCACTAGTTCAAACGTTGGCCTGGAGCTACAATCGATTAACTTTCTCCCACTCCTGTACTACTCATGATATTTTGTATGATACGAGATACCACCACGTCGCCAATAAACTTCATTAATAAAGAATTATTATTATGATGTCAGCAACATTTTAATTTAAATTTTTACATAATAACCTCTTTTCTGTGCAACATAGTCTATATAATTCTATATTTTATACTTATGGCGAGAAAACGCGTTCTAACATAACTGATGGCGATTGATGACATCATTTAATCAGAAGAGAAACGATGCTAAGAATCCGAAATAATTGTCAAATATCATTATTCAAATTGAATTAAAATAAAATTATAAAGAAAAAAACAAACTTGCTTTTAAACGAAGTAAAAAGATCAACGAGGACCTCGATGACCTCTCATAGTTGATAATGGTTTAAGTATATGCGTACATAATATTAATATTTTACGAAAGATAGTAGAAAAAAAATAGAGTAATTTGAATAAGATGAATGAACATTTAATAAACTACGATTGAGGATTAGTTAATAAACGTAAATGATCCATAAGTTCTTCGATAAACATTTCGAGTTATACTTTTTAATTCTTATAACGACTTCATCTGGTTTTATTTCAATGAAACGAATCTTTTTGTAACGACGTAATTCTTACGTTTCCAACAAAGAGAAATGTAATGATATTACGATGTAAAATATTGATGCGTACACACACACACACATACACGTATGGATTATATGTAGTAGATGTTTTTTATTTCCTCATGACATAGCTAGATGGCGACACTTGATCACTTCCTCGTGAAACATGGCGGACTGCAAGGGTGCGTTTTGTGATTCTTTTCTTGTACGGTATACTGACGATAAATTCTGCACAATTATTTAAATTGCAATAGTTAAAGATTCATACGGAATCGTCGTTTTCCTGCCAGCATTATTCTCCTCTGTGAATTCCACGTCCTCCTGTATTCCTTTCTCCTTTTTCTCGGCAATATTTACTCTCCAAAACGAGATTGACAAAGTAATTCTGTTTGGCAATCGTGTTAATTGTTTGTTTTTGATGTTCACACAGAGAACAAAGAAGAGACAAATCGACCATCCTATGTTTTAAAAGTAGATCCACCGCAGGAGTCGTCGGGAGATTCACCAGAAAATTCTACCAGTGGTAAATAATACGCTGTATTACTTTTTTGTTTCAAGTGTTTCAACTTCATCATGGCTTTTCTCTATGAAGTTGGTATACAGTTGGAATGCTTTACGTACGCTTGGTATCACGCTGTGGCAGAGTGTAATTTTTAATTAAAACCAACGACTCTTATTGCAAATTGCACATGCTACGACACAGAAGCATCAAGCTTCACTTAAAGGGTCATTCATGAAGTCTGTATTGTTTCAGAAGAAATGGAGAGCTCAGCGACAGAGAACAGTACCCAGGAATCACCATCGAGTTCTACCAAGCCAGTGTTAGCTGCTTCAAAATTTGGAACGTCATTTGGGTGTAATGATTCTTTCAAAAATTTAGTTAAGAAAAAAAAGTCTTTCACGTTGTGGCCCTCTCAGTTGGGCACGGTAACGAACAATCAGCCTACTACTAAAGTATATTTACAACCAGCCAAGTTTCAGAATCCGTTTGCAAAGGTCTCAGATACGCTTGGAGACGAAAAAAATAAGGAGAAGGGAAAGGGAAAAAAAGACGAAAGCAACAAAACAGAAACAAAAGAAGAGAAAGAGGATAAAAGTGAAGAGAAGAATGATAAAAGTGTAGCAGAGGAAGCTAAGAGTGAAGTAAAGGAAATGAAGAGTGAGGAAACTAAGAAAGAGGACAAGCCGGCGGAGGAAATAAAGTCTACCTTCCTAATGCTGGGCACAAGCGCAAAGGACAGTGTAAATACTACAGTAACGCCTTGTACTTCAGAACCAAATTTTGTCTTTGGTCAAAACCTACAGGAACGCGTTATGATCGCGAACGACGCAGAAAGCTCCGAGAAAACGGAAGGTGAGGACAAAAAGGAGAAGAAAGATGAAAGCACAAATGCAAACGGCTCGACAGAGCTTCTCTTTTCCAATGCGTCAGCG
The DNA here is from genome assembly GCA_030673865.1 of Melipona bicolor. Classification (NCBI taxonomy): domain Eukaryota; kingdom Metazoa; phylum Arthropoda; class Insecta; order Hymenoptera; family Apidae; genus Melipona; species Melipona bicolor. Next base: position 48,443 of record JAHYIQ010000074.1, on the reverse strand, counting down.
GCGTGTCGTACTACCTCAAAACCAGGACTAACATTAACCGAAGCAGCTCAAGAACTAGAGGAAGCGAATCGTGCTAATAAGAGGAAATACAGTCAAATAACACCGCTAACTGGCGAAGAGGGCGAAACGAACATCCTCCAGATAAACTGCAAGTTCTTTGCGTTCGATAAGGTTTGTATAATTATGTGGCTCGTATAAGAATTGTCAGTCTAATGGTAAATGTCCGGTTTTTGTTCAGGCTAGTAGCGGCTGGCAGGAAAGAGGTAGAGGTACTTTAAGACTAAATGACCGCGATGAAGAATCTCGGCTGGTAGGACGTACGGCAGGAACCCAGAGATTAATTATGAACACGAAAGTGTGGCCGGGAATGACGGCAGAACGAGCGGCGCCGAAATCCTTGAGGTTAACTGCAATGGACGTTCAAGGAACTATCAGAATTTTCATTGTTCAAGCAGCGCCGAAGGAGGTGGAACAGCTTCACATCTTGTTGCAACAGCGGCTGAAACGCGCTCAGGAACGCCAGCCTAAGAAATTAGCAACCGACCACTGACAACCAATCAGTCGTCCTTGCGACCTGTTCGCTAATTACCATCTAAATTTACGCGACACAGAAGTTGCTAACACGTGAGAACAAGATTAGGGAAACTACGTCGAAGCTATCAGGCCCTATTTGTTTCTAGAATAATTTGTACACAATAGAACTATGGCTATGATTTGCGCCTTTTCCCCTGTTCTCAAGTTTTCAAACTCCGGGCGTACACTGATATTTGCAAACTGACAGACAGCGAAGACAAAGGAAAAAAGGCGAGAAAACGAATTCTTTCTAATATATATTTTTTAATCATTCCCAATTGATAACTCTTCTTTTATGTGGATTTCATGCGTTTTTTAAAAATAACTAGGGAAACCACTAGCTAGGGAATTTTGATAATAGCAAAATGCGAACACAAACATACACACATACACATACACGAATACACACATAATCAGTCACGAAATCGCTCAATAGGCTTATAAGAAGAGCGGTATTTTTTTTTTTTTAATTTTCAGTGATGAAAGTCTTTTTTGTAAGAATTACTTGGATTTTTATCGTAGTGATGTTCGTATCGATTTAGAATTCTCTATTTCTTACTTGCTATATATAATATATTTATATGTATATATATATACATATAAATATAAATAAATATAAATATAAATATATAAATATTGTAACTTTTAAGAAGATCACTGTTAGTTCTATTATTTAAGATGTTCGCCGTAGGCGAAAGTAACAGCTCTGCACATGTTCATCGACGAGGAAACCTATACGGGATATCTAACGTAAGGTTCTATCGCGTGCACAAAATGTTCCACGAATCTGTAACTATTTGTTACTTCTCTACTGTACATAGCGCCGAAGACGATCGGACAGTTTCCTCGTCGTATTTTCGTGTGTGTATCATATAAAAAGGCTGTGTACGAAGCGGCTTCTCTAATTTTTTTGTTCAACGGTATTTATCAACACGACGATCTCTCCACGAAAAGGAGATTTCTCTTTTCTTGTTCCACGAGAAAAAAAAAATCAGTCACGAAAGTCCCTGTTGTGAAATGTAATGCGTATTAATAACGAAACAGCAGAGATATTACTTAAGACAGAGAAAAACGCTATTCACAATAAAAAAAAATCGTGGAGAAATCACTATTGTTTCGCCGTACTTGATACCTAAGGAAACAGAACTTATTGTACACATCGTTAATTATATGAAAAGAAATACAGACGTTTGCATAAAACAAGACCATTGCGTTGGTATTTCTTTTTTTTTTTTTTTTATACTGTTCGTTAAAAAGTCGATTATAGTCAAATTTGCCTAGAACGTGCGAGCTTTTCTTTGTCTACAAACCTATTTTTTTCAGCTTGAAATGGAGAGCTCGTTGGTTTTTTCCAGACTGGAAAAACACACCTGATCTCGCGTTTATTCCAATATTTCCCGCGCGCGGCGCTATCCGATATGATCCGATGGCGGGCGGCATTCAACAGGCTGATATTTATAGACTCGAGAGTTTCGTGCAAAGCTACACAACGCGTTTTAGGCGTCAAAATCCAGTTCCTACGTTCGTCAACATCCATCCAATGATCTATGGGATTTCTAATCCGATCGTGCGTATATTCCGCGGAATCCAAATTACGTCCAGAAACCGGAAGAGAGATCCCGCAACACAGCACTGGGGCATCGTGTGCAATCAGTCAAATTTGCCTGACTGACGTTTGAGCATCGTCAGTGCTACTTTCGATCGCGACACATTCCTGCTGTAACGATGCATCGCGCTGGGACCGAGAGGAATTGACGACGCATCAGCCGAAAGGAATTCGAAAAAAGGAGGCATCCTTCGCTTTCGTAACACGCGGGCGTTAGTCATACTTCCATTTGAATCGAAAAACCGTACAGTCTTCGTCGAGGACGAGAAGAGGAAAACCGGAGAAGAGACACGGTGTCCTCTAATTATTTTCCTTAGCGAAGTTTCTGGTAATTTCCCTCGTTTCCTGTAAGCTGTCTTCTTAATCGTAACTGGAACTCTTATTATCGCTAATGTTTAGTGTTAGTGGTAAGTGAAGCGCTATGAAGGTGGTATTGAGTCTGAGAAAATCGATCAGCTGTCAGAATTTATTCCGACGATAATCTGTAAAGATCGGTAAAAGAAAATTGATCCGGTATGAATTGATTCCCAAAAGAAAAGGGAATGAAGAATTAGAAGAATTGCTGCGTTCCTTACTGATTTAATTCAGCAAGGTCACAGTTACTCCGGCGACCTATTTTCCTCTTCAGAGAAGGCAATCCATTGCAATTTCACCGGCACGATGCTTCCTGTCGAGGATACAGTCAAATAAATAAATTTCGATCAACCGGAAGCGATCGATACCTTACTCGTGGGGGACAGAGACGAAGATGTTGTTGGCCGTTGGACGGGAATTCTTCTGGCATTACGCGGCCGAGTGCTGTAGAATTCGAACGTCACGAGGCGGGAAACTGAAAAGATAGCATCGACAATCGGACACATGGTAATTCGAACACCGATTTACGAACGTTTTACGTGTCACCGAATGCTGTTACGTGTCTTCGGCGTTGAAGAATTTAAACGAGTTGTCACTGATGACAAGGCAATTAGGCGTGGACAGAAGAAGAGGAGAGTGAATCAGTGAATAGGGAAAATGATGTTCACCGGTGGTGCCCACGCGAAGAGGCGCAACGCCGGCGGTGGTTCCGGCCGGAGGACCTCCACGGATCGTAGGAGCCCACAGACTGCTCGCGTGGCCGCGGATGGATACACTTACAGGTGAGACATCCGGTAGGTAAAGATCATTTGTGATTAATTAACCCTTTGGCACTCTTTTGTCGAGTGTGACTCGACATCAGTTTTTATCACAGGAATTCTTATGTTGAGTCACACTTGATATTTTTAAATTGCCAAAAAAAAAAAATAATTGAAAAATAGTTTGGAGTATAAAGGATTAATACTTAATTACATTTCGCAATTCTGTTGCGTTGTAATAAAAGATGTATCATTGTCTAAATATTGGATAAAATACTGTTATTTATTATGTTTCATGACGTAAAAAGAATGTTGATTGAAAATATTTTAACTTACCTAATTTCTTATTGATCCATGGTTTGAGTTGATAGTTAAATACAGTTTAGAATTTTGTTTTGTCACATAAAAAATTTTATGAAGAAAATATTAATTCACAGTCTGAAACATATATAATTTTTAGATATGAGAATTTTAAAAATTACTTACATATGAAAGCTAAATTAGTTGCAAGTGTAGCTAACAATTTCTAAGTTATTCATAAGTTTAGAATATAACTCAAGTAGCTACAGTAATATAAGTATTATAAGCATGCCAAAGTATTTACTACAGTGGAAGCAATGTATAGTAGAATTGACTTAAAACATATTAAAAGTTTTCATGTTCAAACTAATTATTAGAAATTAATTACAAGTGTAAAATTGATCTTGTGAAAATGAATTATAGTTGTTTAAAAGACACAAATTGGTTTATATATCAGTTTTGCATTAAAATATTGCATCCAAAAATTACCATCATGTTAAAATTAAATTATTAAATTAAAATCATTGTTACACTGAGGAGTCAAAAATTTGGTTTATATATTACACTGGATTTGTTTCATTGAGAAAGGGCATAAGTTGAAAGACATAAAAAGAAGATGACGTGATACCATTCCAGAACCAGAATTCCAATACTGAATCCAACGGACCTACCACCGACAACATCCACGGGAAGAACGTACGTATACAAAACTAGGGTTCCTCGAAGAGATATCGCGGTAGCAGCCTTATCTCCTCCACCTGAAAAGCACAATATCGGAGGAGCAATTACGAAAAGAAGGGGTGCAGTGAAACAGAACAAGGTGCACGTGGTTCGAGGTCACAAGCTAGTCGCAAAATTCTTCAGACAACCGACCTTCTGTGCCTTCTGCAAGGATTTCCTCTGGTAAAGTTGACAAACACGTGTGCAAGAGAGACACGTCGCAACGTATGCAAGTAGAAAACGAGTTGAAATGTCCCGAGGGAAATAAAACGGCCACAAATGCACATGTTTCATCGAGAACGTACACTGTCAGGCAATGTACCAATCGAATTGTCATAAATCTCGATTTGTCATAAAATTACGGTAGCTTTATCGAACATCCAGAAATAGTTGACGTTAATCGTAGCATTGGCCGGTTATTTCCTTCGAGTACGGCATGTTTCCTAATTAATCCGAGGTATGCTTTTTGTCGCAGGGGATTCGGGAAGCAGGGATACCAGTGCCAAGGTAAATATTAAATCGCAGGCCGCGGTTTTTCTCGCTGTTACCACCCGCTTGTACCTCTATTAATATTCCACTCCTGTGTTTCAGCCTGCCAAACGGCGGTGCACAAGAAGTGCCATGATAAATTGCTGACCAAGTGCCCGGAGAGTGGCAGAGAATCAGAGAACACGATAGTAAGTAAATACGTTCTGTTCGATCTTCCAAGAAATATGTTTTTGTTCCGAAAAAAGGAAGAAACCTCGCGAAAGGCACAAATTTTCTTCAGTATTCGTGAGAACGATCTGTGAGTTTGTTTGCGCCATTTCTTTTTAATGAGAACCAGTTGTGTTTCTCGGTAGAGAACGCTCGACGTAAACTATGCGAGGAAACTATGTTTGCTTATTTGCTCAGCGATGCATAGATCATCCAGAGATTTTACCAGAGGATTTGGAAAACAAGACTGTTTCTAACGTTACCTCGTACGTTAAAATTGACGTCTATTTCTAAACGTTTGCAACGTGATGCAACGCAGAACTTTACCAAATTCTGAATATTCTCAGACATCTTTCAGGCGGTTTAGTGATCTATCAAGTTCAAATTTGTCCCACCAAAAACAGATTATATAATTATATATTTTTCTTGTAGTAGTAGTTAATTACATGTTTTTATATGTTTTCTCTTTTTGTAGTATAGAAATTTTATGAAAATATTTGATACCTATTTTTGTAAAAGATGGTTACGTGGTTGTTCGTGGATTACCATCCTGTATCTGTTTATGCTATTTGTTGAAAGTAACGCAACACCCAATCCTACGCAAAAACCGTTCTAATTCTGTCAATACTTGTTCGGTGGCAGTACTTGAGGGAGCGTTTCAAGGTAGATGTACCTCACAGGTTTCGTCCTTACACGTTCATGTCACCGACCTTTTGTGACCATTGTGGTTCCATGTTGTATGGTTTGTTCCGACAAGGTCTCAGGTGTGATGGTAAGTAAAATTCACATCCAAAAGATTTTCGTTTTAAAAAGAATCGCCTCTTGTACGTGTATCCACTTCACCTTGATGCACCTTGAACCGAACCGTTTTGTTACGTTAATGACAATTTGAAATGTCGTGAATTTTTCAAAGTTCAATTGTTATCATTTTCGAATTTCTAAAGTTAGTTTGCACGATTGATTCGAAACAGAATACGTTGCCATTCGTTGGCTATTTCCAAGTTTCTCTGAACAAAAAACAATAGACACCGGGGGAGGTGGGAAAGAGTCATTTGGCGCGGGTCTCGATGCTCGAAACACAAAACAACACGAAACCGTGGCTCCGTTGACACATTAATGCGCGTTTTACACGGCTGCGAAGACAACCGGCACGAAATCGTCCCCTGGCAAATTTGGCGTGCATGTGTCCTGAGCGTATCACGATGTGTGATCGCACGGTATTCTTCGGTATTATTCCTTACAACTTTCATCGACGTTGTTGTTGCGTCTTTAATAGCATGATAACAAGGAGTGGCCTTAACCAATGTGTCCGCTTTGCTGGAATCTCTGCTCTCTGAAGTTCATTGCATTTGCAATCTCGATTCTCGATTGAAAATTGCTGAAATGAAAAATTTTTAATCAGAGCAGGAAAAGAACAATCGCTTTCTTTTACCATTGTCATATTTTCTTTTGTGCATTGACAACCCTTGACATGAAGAAACGTGTGTAACTTGCTGCGTTAAAGTGGAAAGTAGAAACGCATTTGACAATAAGCGCACACGGTCTAATCCTGGCTCTGACAATGAGTCACGTAAACGCTACAATTCCACAAATATTTGTAGGAAAGCAATGCCTGAGACTTTCTGTACGGGTTATTAGAGTCCAGCTAGTATAGTTAGACGCTAGGAAGCCTCATATACTAGACTTCTATTATTACACTGGGTCGCTGGCTTAGACTCAGTCGGTGTTGGCTCCCTGAACCGTGAGAACACCTGAGAGAACGCGTACGCCAGCGATCCGCACTGCGCTCAGTCGTCTTCGAGATCGTCGAACCGCTCGTGCCCGCTGTTCGCCACTTCTGTTTGTGTTTTTTCTTCTCCGGCCCCCTTTAACTGGCCTCTGTACACGTGAACTTACTGGATAACACTCGCCACGATGCCCTACTACGGCGATAGTCTGCCCTATTATTACGGGGGGCCGTTCTCCAATCACAGTTCTTTGATGACTGGCGCTCCACGGTAAGCCTTTTCTTCTTCCAATTGTTCTTCCCTTTCTTTCCGACTCTCCTACCTCTGTGCATTTTCTTGCAAAAGCAAAGAAGCTTGGTTAATTTTTGATGTTGGAAGATATCTTTATTTTCTTGTAAAAACGTCTCGGTCAATTTTTTGTAATCTCTTTTGACGCTGAAGGATTCATTTATTTTTCTTACCAACACGTTAATATTTAGCAATTCTTTTTGCACAGAACAGGGTAAAACATTTTTTTATGAATTTTTCCCCTTTATCGCCTCATCTCAGTTTAACACTTGATTTTCATCAAGTTGTTTCGTTTCTCTTCACAACGTGTATTTTTCATTGGTAGCAATTTTTCTTGTTCCCTATCTAAACAAGATCTTTGATATCATCACGTGACAGATACCAGGAAGCTTTTTAGCTACGATATCTTTCAAGTATAAATGTAGCGTAGACGTCATTAGAAGTTTCATTTTTCTTTTTCTTTTTCAAATCAATAAAGTTCAATCTTTTTTATGTCATCCTCTGGCAGACGCGCGTTTCAAGTTTGGTTGTATCTCCTCCCTTGTTTCTCTGCACATACGAAAATAGCATTCCAAGAAGCGGTTCCTTTCTTCGCTTTCTTCCCTCGCTTTTCCTTCGCGAACCATTATTCTCGGTCGCACGGAGTGACGTTCGTCGACGTGGAGGCTTCTCTTGATGGACAGTTACGTGAACGCAACACCCGAGAAAGAATAAAGACGCCCCGAACCTGAAAATAGAAAGCGCATTTTCTCCATTTTCTTCTCTCTTTTTTCGAGCAAACCGACGGAGAAAGAAAATCGAATGGCCATAAAATGCCAAACACGTACACAGCTCTCTGCAATTAGAATAGCTCTAGTTAGGCAAGTAGTAATCCCGAATTTTGGCAAGTAACAGATATGATATACAATCGGTCAAACCTTTAAACTCATTAGTAAAACGCGGAGTGCCGATTAATTGAGATTGAAGGGCCGAGGGGTCGAGATAAATCAAAAAAGATTAGAAGGAGGCGGCAAGTCTCGTTGTGAATATCAGGCATTTTAAAAATAGCCAACGTGTCTGGACGTGCTAGCTTTCCACGTGATAAAATTCCGTCGTACCCGTTGCACTGCCAAAAAATCCTCTAGTAAAATCCGCAATTACGCTGTTACGCTCGTAACACTGAAAAGGTTAATGTTAACGTTCATAAATAAGCCGCGAGGCATAAAATTATATTTGCTCGAGAATTGTCAGACAGATTCCAGACAAGTTGCAGGTAAAACTGCGTTCTTTTTTTTCATGCAAAGTCGTGTTCTTATAAATTTCGGACAAACCGATACATTTTATATTATTTATTATTTATTATATTATTCTACATGTTATGTGCATTTTCAAATTTTCTACAAGTCTATCTGCAATCAATGATTTTCTTTAAAAAAAAAATAAAAAAAGAAACGACATTAATCGGTGCATAAATCAATGCGTCTTACGAAGTTGGCGTGTTTAATGAAGTATCAAATTAATTTAAATAATACAGTATCTTACCGTCGGTTTGTTTTTCAAAGTGGAAAATTAGTTTCATCCCCCTAGAAATTGAAAAACGCGACGAGGAGTTCCAAATGTTTGTCTACGCCCAATTACCACTTGCACGTCATCGTGCAATCGATCGAATGCGCGCAATCATGAATCGAAGCCTCGTTAATCATTCATGGCCACGGTTGAAGCCAAATTCAGCAAGCAACGCGCGTAACAAGTGTTCGTGATGCGCTTCTTATCCCTGCGAGCCTCGCGTCGCGAGTCCACGTGGCATTCGGAGGCCACGCAATCGGAAGCTTATCAGGTCAAGCTCGATGATTACGCGATCACGAACACCGTTAATTCCTCCTCGGCGTTATGCAATGCTGGTCAACAAAAATGACTTGCTATTTTTTTTCATTCGACCTTCTCTGCAAAAAAATGTTAGCTTAGAATACTTTCTTCGTCGTTTGACTCATCTTTAATCTCTTGCGCTGGAACGACGTGCCACGTCAAGAATTTTTTGTCCCAAAATTGCAATATTTACTCAGTTTTGAGTATATTGAAGTATAACCAGGGCAAAACAAATAGTAAATTTATTACTTCTCAATAATTTCTATCCAGTGATATCATACCAACGAGTTCAAAAAGAAAGCGACGAATTATTGTATACGATTATTATTTGGTCACTCGTTATGGTCCGCAATCAGTTGCCAGCGCAAATGATTAAATAGAGGCACGTTACGCTCAGGGTCTTCCCCTGTTTTAAAATTTAAGACCTCTAAACGTTCGAAACAACCATCAGAAAAGCATCCACGTCGCTCGGGATGCCCGGACGAGCCAGAATTTTACGACTTGTGGAATTGTAGACCGCTCCATTCGCCGTTATCCCGATACTCGCCGCATCTGTCGACCATCTCCGAGTCCCCGTTGTCCACTCTGCGTCGTTACTCGCCGGTACCGGTGGTCAGCCGGCACCGGCGCGTCATCGATACCGCAGACATCGACGTCTCGACGCCGAGGATCCTCACTCAGGACAGCGGTCATCAGAAGGGCCGGCTGCGTCGCGACAGACCCACCATCAAGATCAGGAGCCAAGCACTGAAGGACAATCCCGCGCTACGCCAGCACAACGAGAGACACGAGAGGTCTGTGGGTGAGCTGCTGGTAGAGAAGTTCCTGATCAAGGACAAGAAACTCGACGAGACGGAGAAACGCTTGCAGCTGCTACGCCAGATCAGCGTGAACACGAGCGAGGAGCAAGACAGCGATAAGGATCTGCAACAGGCGAAGAGCAAGATCACCAGACGGTTCACGAGGAGGAGATCGTCCGCGGATATTCAGTTGGATCCTGAACAGATAGAGAGGGAGGTGACTTACGCTCAGGTCCAGGCGAAGGTGTTGGACACTCTGGTCGCCGAAGAGCAGGCTGAGATCGAGAACGAGGTTCGCAGAGGGACGTTGATCAGGAAAGGGGCCCCTCCCGGTGGACCGAGGACAGTTCCCAGGTTCTTCAGGAGCGACGGCGAGTCCGTGTCTCAAGGCGAGGAGGAGGCCAGCGCGCAGAAGGTGAAGAAGACGTTGAAGAAGGTGAAGAAGAAAAGGAGAACCACCGAGAAGCCTTCGCCGCCCATTGGGGAATGTGAGAATCTAAGAGAACCTGAGTCTAGCAGCGACGTCTCCGTGGACGTTCAAACGAGCGAGAACGACGAGGAGGAGATCCGCAAGCGTTCGAGGTCTCAGATGTTCAAGGTCGAAGCCAGTAACAGCGTCGGAGACTTCTCTACCATTTGGGTGAACAGTCCTACAGAACAATTTCGTGAGAGCGTAAAGATTCCTGTTCCCAAGAAAGCACCGGTACGCAACGGGCACGAGGTTAAGGAAGAGTCTGAGACAGAAGTGGTGTTACCTGTGAAGAAACCTTACGTGAAGGATACGTCGAGGAACAGCGTGTACTTTACGGTGAAAACGCCTCCAGAAGCCTCGAAGAACGACCCTCTGAACAATTTAAAAATCGTCACCGACAAAACGAAAGTGTCCCCCAAAGATAAAATGATTGATGATCAGATCTCATCTGTGGACACCACGGAGCCAGGGTCTCCTAAAGACAAAACAGTCAGTCAGACCTTATTTGCAGGCATCGAGGAAGACTCTAAGAAAACGCCAGAAGAGTCTCCTGAAGAAAGTAAAATTGATCAAATCTCATCTGCGGGTATCAGGGATACAAACCTGAAGACCTCAAAGGATGGAACCCTCCCGAAACGAAAGAAAGAAGCGATACAGAAGAAGACTATCGAAATTCCCAAGCAGAAGAAGTTGGAGTTTCTGGGTAAAAGGTGCCCCCCGCAGTCTCCGGTGTTTTCCGTTGTCGATGTGCCCGCGAAGACAAGGGTTAAAGAGAACAACGTAACGCTAACAAATGATGACCTATTGGCGAGCGAAAGCAGCGCCAGTGGAGCGCTTCCATCGGTCGCGGACAGCCTGCCAAAAGCGTCTAAAATTAATACGGATGAAAATAATGCCGTAGAAGCGCCAAATTGTACGTTGTTACGAGAACCGCAGTACCTGGCAAAGCCGACGCCAACGAAAACCGAGGACGTCGTATCTCCGTTGTCGGGGAAGAAGGTGGACAAAGCCGTGACCTTGGAGAACGCCTCTGCAGCGAGTGTCCTTGGTGAAACGGGGAACGTAGATCGCCCGAAGGAGCCCACGAAGAAAAGCGAGTTGTCAACAAAGACTTCCTCGTCCCCCAAGGACGACGACGCAAATAACAATCTCGCGAGCAAACCGACCTTGTCAGAGGGTAACGCGCAAAAGGCGGAAGCTTCTGGAAGAATTGTTGAAAAGCGCGCTAAGGAGGATGTTAAGGATACCAAGGTGAAAGGGGTGTCGAGTTTTGAGAAGATGGTGAAGAAGGAGGACGATGAGGAGGAAGTTGCGAGATTGCCCCTCAGCGCAACAACGAAGAAGATCGAGGCAAACAAAGCGGCGCCAAAGAGCAACTTGCAAAGTGCGAACAAAGAGCCGAGGATCCCATGGAGAACGAGAGCTCTTCCCAAGGTCGATGCCCCTGGTGAGAGCACCTCTGTCGCGGATTCTAGACCCGAGCAATCAACAGATTCGAAATCTTCGAAGCAATTTGCGTCGTCCGTCGATGAAATGGCGAGTATGCCATTGGAGAAGCCGGCGGTGAACGGAGAGATCGGAAGCTTGTCTAAAAGCATGTCCACCGAATCTATAGATTTCTGGAGCGAGATCAAAGGGGCGGAGAGTCCGAAAGTGACGAAAGTAACCACTAACAGGGGATTCTGTTTCGCGACTGGTACGAAGAGTTCGGAGCCGGATCAGGCGGTCGAGGACCTCGCCGGCAGTCAGCTGGACAAGAAAAAACAGACTGATCCTAAAATAAGCGTCGCCGCTCCGCCGCCAACTGAGCTCAGTAATATACCCGTAATCGAGGAGGAGCGGAGGAAAACCGAGGAGAATCCGTCGAAATCCGAGACCGAACGGACAATATCCAGCAGCGAAGCGGCTCCGGAGAAGTTGGAATCTGACAAAGGTGACTCTGCGCCAAAGAAGGGGTTAAAGAAGAAGAAGAACCTGTCCATAATCATCGATCCTATTCAGAATGCGTACTCAACGGTGAAGAGGACTCCCTTCAAGAGAGAAGATTCCTCAGCGTCGACTGTTTCTTACAAATCTGTGACCAGCACCCCAGATACCTCTGTTCCGGCTTCTGAGGTCTCCACACCGGTCGCAGAGATTCCTGTGCCTCTGATAAACATCGAGGAGGCGTCCACACCGACTAAACTCGACTCCGAGGCTCTGAACGAGGAGGACGAGCCCAAGACGCCGACCAACGATTGGCAGGACGTTAAATTGTCGAAGATCAGCAAGTGGAACAATCACAGTGATCTTTCGAACGTCGAGACCGAGCAGGAGACAACTCCGGTGCCTTCCAAGGAGGTCAGCGCCGCTTGCAGCCCGGAGGACACCCCAGAGTCGTCCAAAAAGAAGAAGATCGTCAGGAAGAAGAAACCATCCACTACCAAGAAAAGTTCTACCAAGAAGGACAGCAACAAAGACAGCAAGGGATCCAAGAAAAGCTCTACTAAGAAGAGCTCCGCCAAGAAGACCCCTGCCAAGAGTCAAGAAGCCCCGAAGCCTCCGGAAGCGAAGAACTCCGGCAAAGCTAAGCAAGAAAACAAGAACATACCCACCACGAGGCCCATCGATCTCATCAGAATGTTTTACACCACACCGTCGGCGTTGCTAACCGCCACACCCAGAGACTTGTCTAAAGTTCGCCGCGCGAAAATCAAGAGGAGAAAACATCACTCCAGGACGCCGTCTGTGAGCAGCGACAGCACCGGAAGTACCACCAGCACAGCGACTACCGAGAGCAGCGGATCCATGGAGCTCGACGACGATCCAGAACACAAGAGGATGAACTCCACCAGGAGCAACGACTCCGGCTTCGACGGCTCGCCAAGAATATCCAGTACTTTTTTTTTCACTGCAATAATAATTTTTTTTTTTTTTTAGATCGTTTGTTCCGTTGTTGTGCAATTTCAATCTTTGATTTTCTTTTCTTTTACCTTACGTTTTACCACACGTTGCCGCAAGATTCTGTTTGCTTAAACTGTCAAATAGAACTCGCAACCAATTCACGGAAATTCGCTGTCTTCCGAGTGTGTGGGTGGTGTGTTTATGTTCGGAGCAACATATGCTGGTTTCAATATCTTCCTGCAACTCTTTTTCAATTTTTTTCGCCAACTAAATGCACTAAACTCGTCGGAGATATTGAAACCGGGATTTGGCAGCTCGCTAACCGTTTCTGCATTGTTTTTTACTTGTTCCTGTGCTTTCAGTGACTAACACAGCGACATTCACTTTCGGCAGCCTTCGTGCAGCTATTTTCTGCATAGAATTTTAGAATGATACAAAGTCAGACGGCCAGAGTATCAGTTAGTTACGTAATCGTCCCTCGTCCACGCGGATTTTCTGGTCCAACAGCATCTCGCGCCTCGTTCCCCCGTTGCAAAGCGCAAAGCCAGTAGTTCTTCGTCGTTGCATAAGGTCGTTGTCACAGAGTCAATGACACCGTTCACCACATTTGTTTACAGAAAGCACCGTAACCGTTGAAACGGTTTCCCGATCGTTTCTCCGACATTCTCGATAAATATACACATAACTCCCGGGAGGTTTCTGAAATTTTCACGCAGATACAAGTCGCATTTTTGGTCAGAAATAGCCACTTATTGTTCAAACTCTTCGCATCTTGATTAAGAAGCAACGTGCACCGTGTTACGTACGTTGCTTCGTGACTCTATTTATAAGACGTCGGTTTCACAACAATATTCTAGTCTTCATAATGCAGCAGGCGGGTAGTTGATGCTGCGAACGAGAGTTTCGCGATAAATTTAGATGGAACGGCGATGAGTTGATTAGGTATCTAGTAGAGGATGAACCGCGCGGATGAACGTTGTTCTCCGAAATGTTTCGTGCAACGTGCATCAAAGTAGCAGGTACACGTAGCTGATAATCAAACGAATAACACGTGGAATCGTTCGAAAATAGACTGTGACATGGCCTGTCACAAAAAGTGCGAGAAACTGACCGGGAACCTTTGCGGACTGAACCAGAAGCTTGTGGCGGAAGCCCTGCAGGCGCTCAAAAAAGGTGAGTTACCCTTTCTAACTCGTTACAAGCAGCAATCGATGAAGAAAAAGAAAAAAAAATCAGACTTTTCAATAGCTTCGATACCTTTAAAGTCAAAAAGTTTTCACTTCTTTCTAAACGAAATCTTGTTTTTCTCATGCAATTTGATCTTGAGCGTTGACCGTGCAGCGAGACTTGGCTGACCCAAGGTGCACATTCGTCTACGTTGCTATCATAAATCCATTCACTCCGACTAGGTAGACGATACCATGATTTCAGCAAAATGGAATTACATCATCGTTAAATCGGTCGCCGGTGCTTATACACTGTTACAATTCTCCTGTCTGTACCCTAATCCATCATTTATGTCGCGTTGTCCGCGTCAGCTCTATTTTTGCGAAACGCTAGTCGGCTAACATCCAGCGTGCTCGCATTGCCAGACCCGGCAATCGGCAATTAATGGGCTTATTAATCGAGATTTGACGAACGTTCGGGTGACCAGAGACATTCCTTGGCTCCCGAAGAGATCTCGGAAGAGAACCGTTCTCTTCTTCGTTCTCTTTCAACAAATAGAGAGTCTTGTTCAATAGTTGCTTGTTAAGCATCTCTTTACTCCGCCAGTAAGTATCTTTCACGTCTCAAACGAACAATTTTCACGAACCGAGACTGCACTGCAAGTATTTCAATGTCGTTTATCGTATGGTTAACAAAAACGAGGCTACTAACTACGACTAGTTTCTATTAAGTTGTGTGACAAGTTCGTTCATCCCCTAATGTTTCAAATTATTATAATTGAGTTGTACAATCGCTATAATAGTGGGAAAATTTTGTAAAAGAATAGAGTTCCACTCGATTACATACTTCTTTCACGAGACAGCAAATTTTCAATTTTTATTACAGTTTCGTTCCAATTTAGATTGTTGCAATATTGCAAACATTAACTATCTCAATGTTTAATAATTATCGAGCAAGATTATTTTCAAGCTTTAAATTGCTCAACCCATTTGCAATGAAATAATTGATTAAATAATAAAAGAAAAATTAAATTAAATAAGCTTCTCTTCTAAAGAGGAGCAAACGAACTCATTACACAATCCAATAGATCTTTTAATTGGTTTTATCGATACATTATTTTTATTTCGACTTCGTAGCACCTTCGCAATCGTCGGACACCCAGAGAAACTCAGACTCCTCGGACCATTTCCCCAGTGGGAGGATTACACCACCGGCCACCAATCTTCCGAGATTCAAGAAGTACACGGTGACGGACTTCAATCTCCTAAAAGTAAGTGCGCCGCGCAAGATTATTCATCGCTGCGAGCTATCGTTAACAGATTTTAGCCACGGTCATCGTATTACGCGGACACGTGCAACTCCCGAGCATCTGCCAAAATTGAAAATTTCGCTGACGAAACGCTCGAATTATTCACTCGGAAATGATGGAGATCTTCGTCTGCATCTTCGGGCGAGCTTTTATTCATCAAAAGAGCTTGCATCAACGTTCCCCTTTAGAGATCTTCTTTACACAAATCTGAAACAACAGCAATTTGTTTAGATTCTAAATAACTTTATGGAATTTTATCTTTTTTTTTTTTTTTTTGTTGTTGTTGGAAGATTGAAATATGCGTGTAGTTTAAACAGAAAAGAATTCCAGGAGGATTGTCCGTCCCTGATGAATTCGTTTGATGCAAGTTCCTTGTGACTTGTTTGTAGAAGAGTTTTCTGAGGATTTATGAGCTACCTTGGCTCGTCAGAACGAAAGCCAACCCACATCACGTGTACACCTGCGTCACGTGAACCCGGCTTGATTCATAAGATACGAATTAATCCAGGCAAGGAGATGCAGACGTTCGATCCTCTATCTTACGATCGATCCAACGCGATCACAATGCCAAAAAGCTTTAAGCTCCCATCGAAAGCGTGCAGTAAACAGCGGTTCAACATTTTAAAACACGCGCGTTTGAAAGGTGACAGGTTTTCACGAGGTTTGCCGAGTCGCCAGTCAATGGGAAGATTTATAGGAGAGAAAGTTTAAAACGGACTTGATTTTGCAAAGGACTGCCACGCAAATAGACCCACCCGAATTAGCTGCACGCAACGGATTATTTTTAACGAGCCCGAGGCACTCTCACGTGCGACACTCTCGCTTTAGACGCGTGAACTTTCCACCGTGTGCCATTTTCACTCTACCAGACCTGGATTTCCATCTGGTAACAGAACCTTGCCTCACTTTTGAATACCACAGCCGGTTAAAGCAATTATCATAGTCTAAGGATTATAGTTTTAATTCTTGAGCTTTGCGACACCCTAAAACATTTGAGAATTAAAATCTGGATAGTTAAGTTACTTCTGGTAGATTTTAGTTTTTCCATTTACCTAATCTCATATTTGATCTTTTCCAATAATGCATCAATCTTCGCTGAACTTCAAAAATTTAAAAATTTAAACTTAAATTCTGCAAACAATGAATCTTAATTCTTCCATGTCTAATTTCAAATTACATCTTTCCCAATAATACATTGATCTTCACTGAACTGGAAAACATCTGGAAAGGTTTAGGAATTAAAATTCTAATACCAAAAGTTTTTAACTCAGAAGAGTTAATGCTCGTTTTTCTCTAGGTTCTAGGAAAAGGCAGCTTTGGCAAGGTGTTGCTAGCGGAGCTACGGGGTACCGAGTGCGTGTACGCGATAAAGTGTCTGAAGAAGGACGTGGTTCTCGAAGACGACGACGTAGAATGCACCTTGATTGAAAGAAAGGTCTTGACCCTAGCCACGAGGCATCCGTACCTCTGTCACCTGTTTTGCACCTTCCAGACAGATTCCCATTTATTCTTCGTGATGGAGTATCTGAACGGTGGCGACTTGATGTTTCACATTCAAAAATCGGGCCGTTTCCCGGAACCGAGAGCTCGGTTCTACGCTGCGGAGATCTGGTCTGGCTTGAACTTCTTGCACAAGAAGGGAATAGTGTACAGAGATTTGAAGTTGGACAATGTGCTGCTGGATTTCGAGGGGCATATCAGAATAGCCGATTTCGGCATGTGCAAACTGCAAATTTTCCTCGACAGAACCGCCGACACCTTCTGTGGCACGCCTGATTACATGGCTCCCGAGGTAAAGGACGACTACAAACCTAATAAAATAAATTCTTCGTCTAATACTGAATCATTTAACAACTGATGCACTATACACTAGATAAAAATAAGAAACGATTAATAACGAATTTTTTTATATTCTACAATATCCCAATATTGCATTAAATCTTCTTTTAATTTTACAAAACTCCCTTTAGTAACATCCTTAGAAAAAAAATCACACATACTTATTATGGAACGACTCGGTAGAATTGTTTAATTCAATTGGAATTAATGTTGCTCGAAGAAGGTTCCGGGGTTCCAAAATTAAGACACTAAAAGCGACGCTCGAACAGCCGCGATTCGTTGGTCTCTTTAAATTAACCGCAGCCCAACTTCTATTTCCGCATTGCAGATCATAAAGGGACTGAAATACAATCAGGCGGTGGACTGGTGGTCGTACGGCGTGCTTCTGTACGAGATGCTCACGGGACAGTCGCCATTCTCCGGCTGCGACGAAGATGAGCTATTTTGGAGTATATGCAACGAAAGGCCGTTTATACCTCGTTACCTGAGCCAAGATTCCAGCGACATATTGATCGCCCTTCTGGAGAAGGACTCTGGCAAAAGGCTGGCTGGTCATGAAATCGCGATGCACTCCTTCTTTGATGTAATTAATAATCCTACAAAACAAATTCCCGTTAACATATTGATGATCTGTGTTGTAAACCGGCGAAATTTCATTTTATTGAAGAATATTAACTACCAAGTAATGTCATTGTACATGATGTTAAGTTATAACAATTTTAATTCCATTTTGTATTAAATTCCACATTGAAATCAATGATGAGATTTAGCTAAAAAGATTCCAAATGTAACTAATATAAAATATAAAAATTAGAGTTACAATTATTTGATACTAGTTAAGAGTTAAGTCTTAAATGTAGTTAAATCTCTATATAAATAAATAAATAATTCTATCTTACTGGTTGTCAATATGTTAATGAAAACAGATAAAGTTCCAGGCAAACATTATCAATCAATTGAATAATTGATCGCGTTCGTTTTCCCAGTCGTTGCAGTGGGATAGGTTGGAAAGAAGGCAGTTAGAACCACCTTTCAAGCCAGCCCTGGACCACACTCTTGACACGAGGTACTTCGACACAGCGTTCACCGCTGAGAGGCCACGACTGACTCCTGTACCTGATCAGATCCTCACCTCCATGGACCAGGGTGTCTTCCGTGGATTCTCCTACACGAATCCAAATGCAACAGACTGAAGAAAACGCGAGAAACCACGACTTCGCAGCTTTGCACGTTGATTTGTATTCAATGTGATGTTCTTTGTCTTACGATGTTGATGGTCCTGATGATCGCCTGAAGGTTGATTCGAACGATAAATATAAGTTGGTCATACTCGTTTCGAGTTGAGGGCTGGACGTTACTCGGAGGTCTATCAGGATGGACTGAGTTGACTGAGACTCAATAAAGTCATCGAGCGCGACGTCATATTCGTCGAAGAAGAGGTTCCAGCGAGCGATTCCAGCAAGAGTCGAATGTTCCTGAATCGCTTCCGGTGATAAACGTTAGATTTTTATAATATAGAGGCTGTACTCCGTTGATAGAACTACTTAGATTAGCCATCCGTGGAATTCGAACGAGATTTCACTGTTCACAGAGTCCGCGGCTCTGATTTCGTTTTGATGCCACGTTCCGTTTCTTCCTTTTTTTAAAGCGTTCTTCCGAAAGGAAAGCGAAAGATCAGGCGATAGCCTGAAAAGTTCTATCGACGTTTGTTAAATGAGAATTGAACGTATCAAATAAAGGAATGGACAACTATCCCATTAAATGACAATTATTGCGATGAGGAAACGAACCAGAATATTTTAGGCAGAGGGCATCGTGATCCGGAGAACCGGAAGACGCTCGCAGACCTCTAATTGCACTACGTTCCCGCGTTTATTCTAAACCTCTAGCGTTACACCGCGGTCAGGTTATTAATACTCCCGCGTGGCTCATTACTTTGGCCACGATAAATACTGTCTCGAGCGTCTTCCACCCACAGACGATTGCCCTCCCTCTTCCTCTCTTTCCCTCTCGTTTCTTTCTTTTTTTTTCTTTTTCCGCGTTTTCTTCTCGTTTTCGTCCCTTTTCGTTCGTTTGCTTGATCCTCTTTCATGAATCCTACGCCTTTCATGCTCCTCCTTCTTCTCTATCCATTTTTCCTCCTTCTCTCATCTTTTTTTCTATTTCCATCCTGTCTACTGTGCACACTTCTCTCCCTCCTCTGTCCATGCACGTTTTCTCGTGCGCTCCTCTTCGCTTCTCGGATCGCACACTTGGCTTCACTGACTAGACGCTAACTTTAGCACACCGTGGAATTGGCAGAGCATCACGACTCGGCACAACGCAAGTCGAAACGCAAGTTGAAGAGGAAGAAGAAGGAGAAGAAGACTCCAGGACACTTCACATAGATACCTGCAATACGATCAATTTATTTCTAGGGTGCTCGTCAACTTGATTTAATCTTCAAGTGGGCCATCGGATTGGGCTGTTGCAACCTCGTTTAATTTTAAACTAATAATCGTATCAAGTATTCGCGCGATACTTCGCATTCGTCGTTTGAAGATTTGACGATTTGTACAATCCTATCTCTATCTCGACATGCGAACAAAAATTTGTTTCTGTTTATCATTCTAATTGTTGGACTAAAATTGAAAGTCCGCTTGAAGTTTAATGAGAAAGATCAATCGTGACGTGACGCTAATTTTTCATGTGATAATTAGACTGCGGTTTTTTATAAATAAAATTTGGAAAAAGATTCTGTAATTTAGACTTGCGAATTCGCATTTTTATAAATAAAGTTTGGAAAACGAAACTTTATAAATAAATAAAATTTGAAAAAAGAAATGATTCTGTAAATAAACATATCCTTTACTATTAGAATATTGTGTTTTACCTATTTGCATATTACATGTATTTATGTGCATTGTTGCACCTTCAAACTTCCCACAAACGTACAAAAATCTGCATCTGGTGATAATAATCAGAATGGTTATTAAGATTTGGATAAAAGTTAATACCAAAAGAAATGGAGGGAAAAAAACACTAACTGACAGACCCATTAACCGGCTAATTGATTCAATTGGATCATTCCGACACGGATGGTGCGTTAAGAGGTCGCATCTAGCAATTAATTATCATCTAAAAAACGCGAGCCACGATGCTATCCTCGATTGAAACTGGAAGTAAACTCGAAACTTTGTTCTCACTTCAAAAAACCTAAATAAACAAACCTCTTCTTCTTTTATGAAATCGTAAGAATCCAATCGCCGCTAAATTATCAGTTTGAAAGGTATTTAATGAAGACTCCAAGACGCAGATTACGTGGAAGCGAGAAGTCAGAGAACGAGGAACGATGGAAGGTGTACGCACGCAGTTCCGCGAAATGGAGATCGAATCAGCCAGGGTGGAAGGGAACGAAACGAGTGAGAGGCTCGAGAAATTGAAACGAGGAAAGATTTAGAGAGGAAAGAGACGTCGTAGGAAGAGGCCGAGCAAAAACCAAGAGGATCGGTCAATGGACTCTGAATCCTATGCGGCTTCTTGCTTTCGGCTCTTTAACCAACTGTTAAATGCTTTTCACTCTAGCAGAATTTTTGATACATTCGTACGCCTGTTTCCAGCTGTTGTTTCTAATGTCTCATAGTTTACAAATACCCAGGAATAAAGTGTTTCGTACAAAATCAAAAGAAAACTCTCCGTTTCGTTTCCACTCGTCCCTAAAAGTTATTCAAACCGTTCGATTCGAAATTTTGATCCGATCGTCGAACTGCTGCGTAAAAGACTTCCAGGTGCCAGTGACATCGATCGACGTTGCGAATATTGACAACTGAAAATAAAAGAGGCCATGAAATCTGGCGGGAGGAGGAAGAGAGTGAGAGAAAGAGAGAGGAAGAAGCAAGAGGAAAATAAGAGGCACTGCGGCGTGTTCAAGGGAACGCAGACGCTCGAAATCGAAGCTTTTAACGAGAAGTGCAGACTTATTTGACGGTGAAGCGACTGCGGGGCGCCCACAGGGCCGCACGCACGCTCCTCCCTCCTCCACCTCATTCGCCACCCTATAAATAGACTCGGCACTACCACGATTGCGGCCCTACATCGTGCGGCTATTTTCGACAGGCATATCGCCACTCGTTACAGTTCTCCGTACGACTGCTCCACAACGGGTTCCCTAACGGTGACGACTCCTCGGACCAAACAGCGAACAAAGACACGGACGCGCTGTTTACGCCGCGAGCAACAAAAATCCGCTGGTCGTGGCAGCTTCTCGGAGACCTGCTGCTCCTCTCCTCTCTAGATCACGCTTACCCCTCCTTCGTCACGTTCACGTTGTTCAAGTTTTCTAAAATGAACGTTTATTTCGATTTAGTTAGGTGCGTAACCTAATAACTGAGCCACAGTGAGAAGTGTGAGTTTTTAACGTTGTATTCAAGTCTCAAGATTCTCCTCGTCGAATGACCTCAAGTCTAGTCTCGCGACTTCTTCAACTTTCTGGAGATTATCTCGATGGAGAGTTAGATCTAGATCTAGGTCTATCTACTGCGTAGCAAGCGTGATTCCACGGGGATGGTTAACAAAAACACGCAAGTCAGAGTATCTTCTACGTTTCTTCGACGATGGTAGTGATTACTCGGTACGGCGTCGGTGCTACGTAGAATACCCCACAGACAGGACAGAGGATGTTCAGCTCGCTGAGACTGACCACCATGCGCTCGCACAAGAACCGTGCTCGGCCAGGAAGCGTGGCCACGTCCGCCAGCTCCGACTCGGCACGACCCGACGAGATCTCGCCCCAATCTTATCACACGCACAGTTTCCTGTTGCTGGACGATCAAGATAGTCCTGTGTCCACTCCTTCCAGCGTGTCCTCCAAGGTCGCCCAAGTGAGGGTGGAACGCGAAGGGGGAAGTCTCGGAGTTACCCTGAGAGGCGGTGTTTCTCGAGCTCTGGTAGTCACCGGGGTGAAGTCTGACGGACCAGCGGCGAAAGAGGGAAGAGTCAGGCCCGGGGACAGGTTATTGGCTGTTGACGACACCGAACTGAGGGGTCTGACGTTGGCGGAGGCGCAGAGAGCGCTCAGGAGGAGCTCTGATGCTCCTGTCGCTTCTTTGACCATTGAATATGACGTTGCCAACATGGAAGAGGCCAGGGCAGCTACTTCCGGTCCTCTTTTAGTGCAATTGGAACGTGGACTCTCGGGTACCTTGATATATCAGTGCATTTTTAGGATTCAACTTAGACGATCAAGCTGTATATAAATATAACTATATAAATATATATATATTTATATATATATATATATGATTCCAGGGGAATTGGGCCTTACGGTAAGAGAGACGCCAAACGGAGTTTACATTGAAAGTTTAAGACCAGCAAGCACGGCAGACCGATGCGGCGCCTTGCAACCTGGTGACAAACTACTTGCTGTGGACGAAACTCCCGTCCAGGATGCAGTGACGGCTGCCAAACTTCTCAGAAATAACTTCGACTCTCGCATAGCCAGGCTGCAGATTTTACCTAGGCCTCCGAGTGTTTCACAGAGGACTGTGAAGAGGAGAGCGCAGCCACAGGCGCAGCAAACCTCCAGTCAGACTTTGCAAACTAAAGAGAGCTTGACCGTGGTTCTTAGACCCGATCATAAAGGATTTGGACTTGCCTTGAAACTCGCCGAAGATCATCTAAGTTACATCGTCAATCTGTTAGAGGCTGGAGGACCGGCTGAGCGCAGTGGAATTCTTCTGCCTGGAGACAAGGTGCTTGCGATTAATCGCAGAATGCTCAGAGATCTTCAGCCAGCCGAGGTGACTGGCATTTTGGAAACTTCTCAAGTGGTGAGCTCAGTGATTAATATTAATTGTATCGTAGTCATCACGTATGTTTGTTAAAATTATTCGTATTTTTTTTTTTGTCTTCCGTCCTGCTTTTCTTTCTTGTCTCTTCCGTTTATTTCAAATCAAGAGCTTCGCTTTCTCGACAGATTGAATTAGTGACGGAGTATAAGGTCGGGGGTCCAGTTGTTCCCAGTTCAGGAGTGTTCACAGTGCGAGTAGCAAGACCAATAGGTGGACAGCCCGATGTAGGTCTCACAGTGAACGAGGATCTGATCATTACGGAGGTTCGCAAAGGATCTTTAGCTTATAGAACCGGTAGTCTAGCTCCAGGAGACAGGCTACTAGCTATAGACGGGCAAAAACTAGACCCTGGCGACCTCAGACAAGCCGCACAGCTGTTGCATCGTCCAGGGAGCTCGGTTATCGCCCTGACCGTGAGGAAACCGGATCCTACCTCGGAAACTAGGTAACGATATGACCTACAAACATCGATTAACTTCTTCCTAACTCTTCAATGCTTTCTTTTAAGGTAATAAGTCGTAAGTGAATTATACGAGGAAATAATGGAAGTATTGGATTTTGCAGAGAATACTGCAAGGACTCCAGTATAGGAAGCGATTCGGTGCAACAATATCCTTCAGGGATTCTTCGGCCAGCTAGGGAGAGTCTACCCAGTGTAGACAGCGCAGTGGATTCTTGGGGAGAGCTAGGAGAAAACAGTGGAACAGGTCCGGAGATTTTGAGGCTCTGGGATACAGCTTCAGTAGATAGCGGTCAACTGGATCTACACATGCCTCCTTATTCTGCGTAAGAATAAAATTCATAAAAATTTTCTTTTTTTATTGCACGATGATTTTTACTTAAAAATACTTTTCGAAGGATAATGATACACTTTAGTCTTTCCTTCCATTCTCAGGCCACAGGAATGTAACAATTCAGATAGATCCCAACAAATAGTTCACGTCTCCTTGCACAAGGACCCAGTATACGAAGACTTTGGCTTTTCCGTGTCCGATGGTCTATACGAGCGTGGAGTTTATATAAATCGTCTTCGACCTGGGGGACCGTGTGACGGCGTTCTCAAGCCTTATGACAGAATTCTGCGCGTAAATGAAGCCAGCACGGAGGACTGTGACTGTTGCTTGGCTGTCCCGTTGATTGCTGCGGCCGGTCCACGTTTGGATCTCACTATAGCCCGGCCAGTGTCTCCTCCTAATATTATGAAAACTCTGTGAAGGAGAACAAGCCGATGTGACGGTACGGTGTAACAAAGAAAAACGGTGGTGAACATATCTGGTATATTTTTGTACACACCTGTATTTTATTTATAAAAATAAATGTATAGATTGCTTTCAGCTAGAACATCTTCTCCTGCATACAATTCACGCACACCATATTTGAACACACTCTTGAAAATCGTCAAGTGACACTTGTTTAACCCTCTACGAATTAGAGTCCTAGAGGATGGTATAATTGCTGGAATTAATATAATAAGGCACTCGACATCTACGACTGGGTTTGGTGAATGTAATTTAATTAAATTAGAACCTAGAAAGGATCAGTCCTGATTCTTGCCATCTTTCAAACCTTACTCTATTCGTTCCGTCAATTATACTTTCAAAGTTTATAAATTAGTATATACAGTATATATATATAATTATTACAGTAGCAATATTCTCTACAAGCGAAAGTCTAGGGAATATTATTAAGATGAATTTTCATAGAGGGTTAAATTGCTGTAACAACCTAAGGAGCTGATGAAATTGAACCGCAATATCCGAGCTAGTAACTGGACGAAGATATTTAACTCGAAACCTAATCAATACTATGTATACATTGCTCAATATCGATTGAGTACAATTGAAATATCTGATTTCTATCTATTCACCATTGTTATCGCGACGGGGGAATGTAATCAATCTTAGAGACTAATTGACCCAGCAATTAGCCCTGAACGCTAATGATTTCGCGAATTATATAGTCCCACCTTGCCAGCAAGTTTACTCTCCCTATGAGAAGCATCATTTTAAAATTGTGTCTAAACCAAACAAAGAGAAAAACAATCGAATTTGATGAATTAACCTTTTGCGCAGAATAATAATACTAATAAAATGTATACATGTATATAAATATCTATCATCATATGAGTTTTGATCTGCGTATGATCGTTTCTATCGGAACACTACATACATTCCCTCTTATGACTTCACTATGATTGAAATACTATGTAACAACAGAAAAAACTCATATGAATTTCTCAAGTATAAAACGAGTTAAAAAAAACTCAGACTAGACTGCAAGCAACTGCTGATTCTTTCCAGTCCATCCGTTTACCATAAAGGAACTACTGCTACCGTTACGGTTTTTATCGTAATACTTCGGAAGACTTTCTTTCTCCATTCTTTGATCGTATTTCGCCTTATTGTAATACAACACACCGAGAATGGCCAATGTCATGCCGAATATGTTCAACCACGTCACTGGATTTCCAAGCACCAACAATGTTACCGCGATTACGAATATACGTTTGCTTGCGCTAGCTACTGCATAAGTTAAAGGGGTAACAATAGACAGTACGGAGAACGCGATAATGTTTTGAAACCAGTTCAACACACCATCCAGGAATAATAGACCTATTATGTAGTAATTTAAATCGGCTGATTCGCCAGTAACTGGATCGTATATCAATCGTCTCAAATCATACAATAGCCATATAGGAGAAAATAATATTAGCGCCAAACGGCCCAAGATGAACAGAAGCCTCAGATGATGTACCCCTGTGTCGTGAAGCACCTGAAAACAAATACATATTAGTTATCTCGTCGATCCACAAACATAAGGCGAGCTTTAAATCAGGAAAAGTACCTTCTTCGAGTAAATGTTCTGCAATGAGAATGCCATGGTAGATGCTAAGGCACTCAACAAACCGATCATATTGAAACTGAGTTCTGTAAGGGTGGCTACGGCCACACCCACTACAATTGGGACTAGACTAAGATACACTTTCCAAGTCTGCTTTTCCTTCAGTATGATTCTTGACAGGAACACCGTGAAGAACGGCATTGTAGCCTTTACTGGGACAGAGCCAAACTTCAGTTAATATACGATACTTACAAAATGAAAGAAAGCAACATATGTATAGAAACTACTTCAAAAATGCATGCATCACAGTTTTATCTAATGATCAGAGGAAATCTGTGTACCTACTAAATAAGAGTGCAGCTACACAAACAGCTCATTTCTAACTCAGATAAGAGTGCAAAGCTACACAAATGGCTCATCTCTGATTCCCTGCATTAGTGATTAATCGACTTATTTCTCAACGTGAAACAAAATCTATTTTAAATTATACATTTAGAAAATTTGAGAAAACGATTAATACAAGTGTCGAAGCATTTCTTTTCAAGCATTTGGATAAATGATACATATAAATAAACAATAGATCAATGAAAATCAAATCAAATCAAATTCATTGTGACTGTCGCGATGGAAAGGATCGTGGCATCGAACGAACTTGGCGCGCGCGTTCGGAAGTGAAGGGGGGGCTTGTTTTATTTTTAAAAACGGCCACGTGTAACACACGTGACTGTCAAAATAATATTTCATACCAGTATGAGCGTACGAGACGGGCACTTTCCAAATGCTGACGTGGCTGAACACGTTCGCGAGGAACTTGCCGAAGGCGAGCGGCACGATCAGCCGCAGATAGTATCCCCAGGGGATGTCACTGGAATACTTTCTTACGCCCCACAGGTTAAAGAACGGGCCTGAGTAAACGGTGATCGATGTTAACTGGACCATGGTCACTGTCATCGGGTAGGGAAATTCCGACAGCAGCATCTTGCCGACGACGTTGCTGCTACTCGAGATTCCGTACCAGAGCAGACAGAGGAACAATATGGTGACCACTTCGCGGCTGTTCCGCCGATCGTCCATGATTGCGCGAACGAACCCCCTTTTAGACGATGACTTCCCGGTGTCCTCACTCCATACGTTCGCACAGCCAGTTGACACAATACTCCCGACTAATTGCTATTTGCGGCCACTGCCACGGATGGAATTTAAGTACAGCTGGCATTTCTCTCTCCCTCTCTCAGTGAATCTTCCCTCTCTCTGCTTGCGCAATGTCGCGGGAATACGTGGCGCACACTTTGAACGGTGATTGAACACACACTTGACAGACGTTCGGCGTCGCTCGATCGAGCTGCGCAAACCGAACCATCTTGCAAAATAAATTACCAACAATATTAGTGAATTTGTAAATCGCAGGTTGTAGCTTGTGAAACGTTTCGTTTACTAATGAATCCGATCTCGTCCAGAAAATAGCGCTCTTAATCCAGAACATCATAGTATGATATTATATTGTTTATCATATTGTATATTCGGTTAATTTTTTTCTTTCCAAAATTATTACAATTTTTAAAATACAGTATATGTAATTATTCTTAATATAATATAATATGTACCATATTATACTTATACGTATTCCATAATATATTTAATATATTTATTATATAATATATATGTATATATATCACATATTTTTAGATATATTTTTGATACTATACCTATTTTGCGTAATATAATGTACTATACTATAATAAAAAATATAATGTACTATATTATATTTACATTATACTATTTATTATTAGTGAATATATTTACTTTTCCTACCTGAGAGATTATTTATTATTCGAAAGATTATTATTGAAAAATAAGCGACTTTTCGTTTTTTGTAATTACGAATTTCGATCGCAATTCTTGGATTTTGGACTGCTATTTCTCTCGGATTTCGATCTTTTATTTCATGTCTTTCACCTGAATCGATTCATTGAATATGACGTAATACAGTCGATAAAATAGTAACATTGGTCATCAGTAGTACTAACAATTGAAGCAGACAACCCCTAAAGATTAGCAAATGAATTATTTAATAACTTTAATAATTTATTAAATAATCTGTAAATCCCAAGGAGATATTCTATGAATAAAGAAAGAAATTCGTTCTTTATAAAATTCAAGAAAAAACACGCGTTCGACAATACGACTTTTCGAAATTTATTTGTCACCTTACTAGTCTCTCGTATCAACGAAAATTAGCTTTTATATCCGAGATTGTTTACTTCCTCTAGGGAATTCGATACTCATCAATTAACGTGCACTCCTTGTTTCAGTAGAAATCGTGAAACAAAAAATAACTATTTCTTTTAGTTCCAAGTATGAAACGTACGAAGTAGATGTTTTTACGAAGTAGATGGCAGTACATTTCGATTTAGGGATTTCCCGTTTTATATGAAGGGAATCTCAAATGTACATTTTGCTGTAAATTTTATTTAGTCGAAAACTAATCGGAACAAATTAACTCGTATGAAGGATTAACCGAAGTAATTGAACATGTTGAGTAGCATTTTATCGTTTATGTGTACGCAGGTTATGTGTAGCATGTTTCGTGATCTGAACATGATATCAGCATCGTAATAAATGTCTAATTATAAATTAAAAACATTGCCTACAGTATTGCATCCAAATGGATCCTCCGCTCCCGTCGATTTTAAAAAAACGCCGTCTGCAGCGCATTGACGGTAAACCAATAATAGAATGCAAGCGGGAATTCACCCTGCCTCACAAGTTTCCGAGCATGATCAACACACCTAAATGTAATTCGGTGTTTGAGAAATTTACTACGTCAAACACGAGCGTGCAGAGCAGTTTAAACGGATTGAAGAGTAAAAAAATACTAGCTACTAATAAAATAACGAAATTAAGAATAAAAACAAAAGATGGCATCGATTTGGGAGAAGTTAAGGTACAGCTGTTGACTAGCGATCAGAAGAATTTATTAAATGTCCCACAGATTGTTAAAATTCAACAAACTTCAAATTGCATGAAGAATAGCATTGCTGGTCTTTCTACTTCCTCACAAAGTAACACCGTGAAAATAGTGAAACCATTAGAATCTCAATTATGTAGGGAAACGCAGAAATGTATTAGGGAATCATATTGCCCCGTGAAACAACAGTTTGTTGTTTCTCCTAGTAAAATATCCATAGCTCGAAATAAAAATAAGAATGTGATTCAAAAGCATCAAGTTTTAAGCAAAGTAAATAAGAAAAATCAAAGTAATAGTCCAGTAAATGACAATAAATATAGATTATTGCATAATGTTCCAGCCATCTCAAAAAATACTACAGAACCAGAAAAAACTTTAGTTTTGATAAATAAACAAGAGATTAGAAACGAACATATTTTCAAAAATAATAAAAAATGTCTAGAAAATAAGAACAATGATATTTTAAAAAAGATAAATATAACAGATGTTAAAAGCTCAATGATCCAGTTAGCAGAATCGAAATTTCCAATAGTAAGATGTGAAAGGTTACAGATTCCTACGACTAAAGTTAATATTAATAAAATAGAAAGGCAACAAAAAGGAAACAACGCTCCATCTCATGAAAACATAAAAAAAAGAAAACGTTTTTATTTGACAAATGATGAATGGAATCATTCTGCAAAAAGGATTGAAAATGCATCAAATAATAATTCACTTAGTCTGGAAAGTAGTGAAAATCAAAAACACATAAATATTTTAAAAGAGCCAACAAGATTTGATGATGATGTAATTGTATGTGAAAAATATGAAATTGCGAGTCAACAATGTAATAATATTCAAGAGGAAGAATGTACTATAGTACCTATGAGTAACAAAGATGTTGATAATGAAACTCAAAGTGTATTTATTAAGGTAAATGCAAAGCCAAATTTTGATAGAAATGAGATAATTTGTAAAAATAATATACTAAATGAAAACCCTGAATTTGATATAAGTCATGATGGAGAAAAAGATAATGAGAAAAAAGAAAAATTATCAGAATATTTAAATGTAATTAAAGAAGCACTGACCAGCGTAAAAGATGAACAACTTCGAATTAAAGCTTTGCACGCCCTTGCAGAGTGTGGAGTAGGTATAGCAAAACAAGTCCCAATTATTCCACCTGAAAGATTAAGAACAGTTCATGATTCTCAGATTCAAACTGATGTATTTGGACTTCTTGATAGGCAAAGTTTCGTGCTAGTAAAAAAAACTATGTCTACCATAGAAAGAATAAAACAAATAGAGCATTCAACTGTAAATCCTTGCCCTGCCATGAAAGACGTACAAACTCAAACAGAGGTGCAAATACAGACTGAATCTAAATTGCTTAATAATATCTACAATACGGATTTATTCTCTATATTGGAAGGCCCCCATATGGAGGTCCCTATACAAAATACATTAGACATTGATAATTATTTTAATGAATTTTTCAATAACAATAGCGACATAAACAAAGTGCAAAAAATATTATCAACACCACATTCCTTATGTAAAAAAGTTGCTGCACAATTAAAAAAAGACTATGACGAATTGCAATATTGTGATGATAATGGAATGTTAAATATACATCGAGCAGTGGTAAATAACCAACTGCATGAGATGCAAAAGCTATTGTTAATTTTAAAAGCTTCAAAAACTAGTATTGATATATTAACAGAAGATGGAATGGTAAATTCATATCTTATTAACATAATTAAAAAAATAAAAATGAATATATGTATATTAATATCTTTTTAGACAAGTTTGGAATTAGCAATTCAGCATGATGCATCCGAAAGTATAGTGAAGTTGTTACTAGAAGCTGGGGCAAAACCAATTTCATCAGAATTTATTTGTGACTCTGCAGTACTTTTAGCCAGCAAACAGTCATCACCACTTTTACCGTTACTTTTAAATTATGTTACAGAGCCTCAGCTATTAAATAGAGAGGATTCATCAGGTAAGTACTTAACAATGAAATGAATAACAGTGACAAATTTTTAATTATCTGTTTTTAAGGATTAGCTCCTTTACATTATTGTGCACTAAATGGCTTCTTAAATGGAGTTATTGCTTTGGTAGAAGTGGGAGCAGACATAAATTTGAAGGATCATCGTTCAGGAAGAACGCCATTCTTTCATGCTCTTGAAAATAATTACATATTAGTTGCGCAAAAACTGCTAGAATGTGGTGCAATCGCGAATTTACCGAACTTTTCTGGGCAATCTGTTTTAAGTTTAATAGA
Organism: Melipona bicolor; assembly: GCA_030673865.1. NCBI lineage: Eukaryota > Metazoa > Arthropoda > Insecta > Hymenoptera > Apidae > Melipona > Melipona bicolor. Next base: position 17,200 of record JAHYIQ010000074.1, on the reverse strand, counting down.
CGAAACAAACAATTTTTCATTCAAGGCGTTGCTTAAACAAATAGTAATTTAGTTCTACCTAAATTGATGAACTTATTACTAGATATCAATGATTAACGAAACATCACAACTAAAGATGGCTTTTTACGTACATTTTTATGTACTTAATTAACTTTATTAGTATTAACTAAATTTATTTAAATTTCCTGTAAGGAATAAACAAATTAAATTATTAAATAGACAAACTTATATTTAAGATTTATATTAAAAAAATTTATATTTAAGATTTTGTAAAAACATTTCTTTATTGATCAAATAAGGTCTCGATCTTATGAATAGTTAGTGAATCATTATTACTAGGCGTATCTTGAATTGGTTAATTGTCTTATAAAAATATGATATTCGATAAATTCTATTTTTTGTTGTTTTGTTATGTTGGACTTTGATGTTTCTTAAAATAACTTGTACTTTTCTCTAGTTGATACAATGATATTAAGCAGTTGCTCTTTATATTGGTATAATATTAGACAATTGTGATTTTATAAAAATATCACTGCCATTGTAACCATTTATTGAATTGTTCTTCATGTATCAAGAATGAAATTCAGTAAATAAATGATGTAAATATATATTACAATCATTTATTGAATCATATATTATAATATTTAATATTATCAACAATAATATTATATTATAATAACCAATTATTAAATTGTTCTTCATATAACAAGAATAAGATGCAATAAATAAGCAATATAAGTATATATTTATAAAATAATAGTTATATAAATATTTATTGTTAATACATCTAATAATGTGAAAGAAATGCAAATTAAATTAATATAGGATATGTATTGATCATTATTTAATACCTCGTACAAGCAATATATCATATACAATATATTTATAATTTCTTTGCGTTCACATTTTTCTCGCTAACATCTAAGAATATTTAGCTATATTTAACTATATATTTAACGATAAATAAATGCTCTAATCAATTGGCGAAATGAAATATGTAGATACCAACATATAAGTATTGACCTTTCAAATAAATTCAGGATAATCATCAAGTTAAGAATCCCTAGATGGTATGTAGTTTGCGATACAGTGCACTTTCACAGCAGTGCCATCTACAGGAAAGTTGTTTTTAAATTTCAACTGACGCGTCTATGGCATTTCGTAATCTATGACTGATTATATATCTGTTACAAGATGTCTGCAACTTTCTAAAAAAGAGTGATTATTATTTTGTAAAGGTTAAAGTTGACAAATATTTTCTCGACGAAACTTGATTGTCCCTTTCCGTTCTTATGGATCTGGAAAACAGACGAAAAAGCTGCGACAAGAGGTTAGTTTCTTCTCAGGACTAGTTCCTCATTAGGACTAATAAGACGTATTGTATTTGTTAAAGGACAAACAAATATGTTCTTTGCAGTATTCCTTTTGGAATAATCTAATAACTAAAGTAAACACGAAATGTTTCAAATCCTTCAGTGTTTGATCATGTGTTGTCATTTTGGTCGTATAATATTATTGTAGAAAAGCTCGTAATACTGATTATAGAAACTTATAATTTATTTCAAATAGTTTTGACACAGACGACGATTCTGATTATGCTATGATAAAACGGATTAAAATGGAGCCAGAAGCTATATTGTCACAAGAGAATGATATAATGGCTCAGTTACAACAAGAAAGCTCCGATTTAGAGGTAGAGCCAAGTTTCGCATTAGAAGGATCTGCAAATGGCGAGGATTGCAATGAAGGTGTCTTAATGCAACACATGGATATCAGAGAGCCTCTTTCTACCTTGAGAAATCTCTTGGAACAAAGACTCGGAGTAGAGTTGACAGATTATTCGTTTTGGTTGCAAGATGCACAAATGGTAAGCTATGCAACAGGTTTAATAATAAATTTACTTATGTTTATATGCTTATATTTCTTATTTTTTTTTTTTTTAGTTAGAAAGTCACAAAAACTTGGTTGATCAGTGTGTGCAAGGAGAAGGATTGGTTCAAGTAAACGTTCAAATAAAAGCAACACAGAGGAGAATAAATATAGTGGATGTTTTGAAACCTGCAGAGGATTATATAGAATTAGCAGAAAATAATAGTACGTAGAGAAAATTGATGAATTACTATTAGTCAGTTCTTTTAATGTGTATATATTTTTCGCTATTTAGCATCCACACCAGTTAATGAAGATAACAAACGAAATGTCATAAGATGGATGGTTGATCCCCAATATAAAAAAGAACAGGTATAATTTATTGAAAATTAAGCATCACATTAACTTCACTTTATGTATGGTAACTGTACACTTATATATATTATACAGGAACGGTTAAAAATTCCAGCCGATCCAAAAGAATGGACACAAACACATGTAAAACATTGGCTTCAGTGGGCAGTTAGGCAGTTCAATTTGGCTTCGGTGAGATTAGCAGATTGGAACATCACGGGTCAACAATTGTGTAATCTCACGCTAGAAGAATTCCAGACTAAAGTGCCTCTAGATCCAGGAGAAGTGTTTTGGACCCATTTAGAGTTACTTCGAAAGTGTAAATTTGTCGGTCTGTATATTTGTCGAAAAAAAAAAAATACTATTAAACCGTGATCGAATGTTTGATTAATTTTGTAATTTACAGCTGTTGTTCAAAAGGATCCACCAGCGTCACCTACGGAAAATAACGTAGATAGAACTATAAAAGTTCGCAACCAAAAAGCGACAAAGACACGACCAGTGGTGAATCAACAAGCGCGAGTAGTTAGCGTTCCTTTAGAAAACATCGACTCCACGCCGATCAGTATAGCAACCTCAAGTCGTTCGGTTAACAGCGGTCAAATACAGTTGTGGCAATTCCTATTGGAATTGCTGACAGATCGCGAACACAGAGGCGCCATTCAATGGGTTGGGACAGAAGGGGAGTTTAAATTGAATCAACCAGAAGCGGTGGCACAACTTTGGGGAGCTCGTAAAAACAAACCATCGATGAATTATGAGAAACTCAGCCGTGCGTTGCGATATTACTATGATGGAGATATGATCTCCAAAGTGCATGGGAAACGTTTCGTATACAAATTTGTATGCGACTTGAAGCAGGTTTTGGGTTATTCGGCAGCAGAACTGAGCAGATTGGTGGAAGAGGGCACAAGATATTTCTGATGACATGCTATTTTTTTATGATCACAGTGAATTTTATCATCGTACTTTGAACACGATTTGTATCAATCATTGTACATATTTAATGAAAGATAAAAGAAAATGGGGAAAAGATTATTGTTCAGACAATCGAATTATACATCGAAATATAGAGAGATCACTGCATAAACGTTTATTTTTCTTTCTGTCGTAATTAAATACACCCTTACTGCAATATGCCGTTCGTGATATTTATTAAAAGAAATAGTAAAAATTATAATCTGTAAAATTCCTATATGCATGATACGCAAGACTGAAATGCATCTAAGCATCTTAGCGTGAATATATAACCGTATCTTTTTAAACATACGTTCCTTCTCTCTCGTGTTACAAAATACTCTAGTACTATATTAAATTATAGCATTAAAGCATTATATATTCACAGGGAAAACTCCATTAATTTTTTAAGAAGCACCCACGCAAATGGTGGATTATAGAATGTCGAGCCTCTTTTAACTTGCCCGCTTACAGAGCGTCGACGTTTCCGGCCGTTTTCTATCTCTGATGACTAGGACTGACTTTTGATCGGCAAAAGGCAGCACTCATCGCCAATACCAGAGAATCTAGCCTGTGAGATATCGGTCGCGACGTCACAAGTTAGGGTCTCAGGGGACCGGCGACGCGGCAGGCTTTACAATCAGCCCGCCCGCCATTGCCCTTTTTTTCATTTCATTTTCTCTCCCTTTTTTATTCGCTATTTAATCTCACACACATCCACGCATTTATTGTTTTCACCGTTTAAGAGGAGCCACCACCTTCTATGTGTGTGTATATATATATATATATATATATACACATATATATTTCTTATATATTATATATATATATTTCTTTTTTTAATAGTCTCCTCATTTTATAGTTACGTTATAGATACTAAAATAACTTAGAATAATGTTTAAACGGGTACTGCATCATCATCACTTATGGTGGTAGATCTTCGTTCTTCTTTGAGAAAACTGTCTGCACACACGCGACATTATCAATATACGTACGCTCGAGATAAAATTATTACTTTCGTTTTCTTTTTCAGTAACGGTACAGTTTAACGACCTCTTGAAGATGTTGCTGGATGATGAAACGTTGTGGCGTCGACGACCGGGAAAGTTAGCAAGTTGTACAGTGGACTTCGTATATCGCGAATTTCCATTCCCTACTATACAACCTACTACCTCACCCAGGCGTCGTCGCTGATGCGGCTCTGTCCTCTTCATGATCGTCCCTTCGTGGACATTCATGTACAGAGTATCATGAATGTTTATAACAATGCACAATGACATCGATGTTTATTGAGAAATAATCATATAAAATATCAACAATTGACCAGTGCATCGAGCAGATTGCATATTCTGTCCAATCTCAGAGCACAAGAATGCCAAAATTAGTTTTTGTCGAAGGTATATCCTATGTTTCAAGATTTACAACGCTTCGATCTTACAGAAATATTGTTCGTAATTAATTGACCAGTAAACCGGAAATGACAGATAGATATCGGTCCTTTCATCCACAACTTCATTCGTCTCTCTCTCACTCCACGGTTTTATACCACGACCGAGAAAAATTGTTTGGTGAAAGAATCTACGCGTTGATAGCCGGAAGTGCTGCGGGCTTTCAGGAGGGCAGAGGGGTGTGTGAAGGAGAAGGAGTAGGTTTCCGTCGAAAAGCTTAAATGCTGGCCTGACTACATGTACCGGTAGATAGGAGCTTGCGGTATACATATAAAAAAGCCCACAAGTTCGGATCTACGGGTTAGTATCATCAAGTATAGCTGATAACGGCTATCGCTGGATCGTTCCGCGCTGCGTTTCCAGTCTCCCTTTCTCTGCTTCCTATTGTCCGCTCGGGTGCAATTATGTCTGAAAATTAATGAAATTACATTTAATCGCACAACGAAATAAACGTAGTCGCTGTGTGTATAACCGTTTCTTCAATCTTTCTTCCATAAGGCTGACTGACCAAACGGAAGAAACGAATGACACGTTAACGAAGTTAAGGGATTCATTTAAGCTGACGAGTTAACAGCTGAAATCGTTACTCCTTCAATAGACTTGGACAATCTCTGATTCTCCTAGACAGTGAACGAACCATCCAACAAATCGCAAACGTTAATGTTGAACATTAACAAACCTACGGATCGTCAAGCATGTTCTAAAGTTATTATTATCCAGAGACGCATTATCCCTTATATGAAAAACTCTGAAGGGCCTCAGGATCAGGCTTCTCACGCGTGGGCCTGTAGCTTACCACGCCGTTGCCGGGTAGAGAGATCAGGAGGGCATAGAAAAAGAAGGCCGGGGCTATCCTACAAGAAACAAGACGAAGAAGAGGATGAAGAAGATGGAGAGAGGAAAGAAGAGCAAGAAGAATACGGGAGAGTAGGTAGAGAATCCGGGCGTTGTAAAAATCCCCCTGCCTGCTTCGCTCGTAGACAGTTGAATGGCCTCTGCAGTTCTCCTCACGCGGCCCTAAGGGATGTTAGGCACCGTTTCCAACTGACCAACTACGCTTTGCAATCTGCACCTGAAATATGCACGACAGATTAAAAAATATCCCGGACCAACATGTGGGTCGCGTGTTCTACTTCAAAAAAAAAAACGGTGTACTCGAGCAATCGATTCTGGATTTAATCGATTTGATACCTCGGTGTGTAATAATGTTAATTTTACCTTGGGCATTGTTTACAGACAAATTCACCGTGAATTTGAATCGCACAATTTTCAAAGCTCCGCGTGTTCCCTTAACGGGGCAAGAGATATGGGAAAAGTTGAGACTTCGTTGTGGACGGATCTTAAAAGTCTGGAAGACTGGCGGTGGACCTGGATGCAGGAGTAGTCGAGCGGGAATTATGTACGCTGCACGAAAAGCTGCACTCCTCTCTCGATTCCCATCGGCAATCGTCTCATCCTCCGTCTCCTCCTATCATAAAAAAACAAAAAAAAAGAGAAAAAGAGAAAACCATTAGTAACTACTAGTCGATCGTCATCTTTTTGGAAAGATTGGCGAGCTGTCAACAGACACAAAGTCTCTCCTCCAAAAATTTTCAAATTCAAATTTCTCCTGAATCGTTAAAGACGTGATCTGTCTAAAAATCTGCTAATTGTGAGAAACAGATCGCATCCCGGTCTGACTCCGATCGATTTTCAATCAAAATTCCCTGCATCGAGACGGAACTCCTGAAGTTTCCACCGCGAGATTGGTAGGACGTAACGTTAAGTGCATAAAGCTCGGAAGCTCGCAAGCATGTCTACCAATCGTTGACAGTTGGCACGACTGGAACAACCGTAAAAGTAACAGGAAAGATAAGAGGATCAGAGGCCTCTTCTTCTCGTTCGGTTTTTCTTCCTTGAGCGACGAAGAATAGAAAGCTCTAGGGGCAAAAGACCAATACCAGAGGAAGGGGAGGGTACGCGGAGAGAAGGAGGAAGAGGAGAAGGAGGAGGAGAAGGAGGAAACAGAAAAGAAAGGAAGTTAAGCGAAGTGGAGAGAAAGAAAGAGAGAAGGGAATACATACGTACGAAGAAGCGGAGTGGAATGGTCCCGGGAACGAGGAGAGACGCGGGGGCAGAGACGTAATCACAGGGGCGTTGAATTAGGGAAGCATCGAAGGGAGTAGAAGGGGGGGAATCGAAGGGACTGGGGGGGGGGGGGTCGACGGTGGAGGACCGGGGTCACCGCCATATTATATTTAGCGAGACACAGCGCCGTGTGAATGAACTGCATAACCAGGGCCGAACTTGCACTTTGCTCACCGATATATTTTTGAAATAATTCTTCTTGAATTGACGTCGGTAATCTAATTCCTTTATCGGCGCTATTGTCCTCTAAAATTCCCTGCAAGAACTGCCGCTTCGCTCGACTTTTGTATGTGGGTGGCTCTTCACGATGAAGCACGTAGTATTTTTTTTTCGCCAGTCTTAAGTGGATGGTATCTTTGGAAGGTAATTGAAGATACCATCGCAACGAGGAACAACAAGAAACAGGTAGATTCATAGTTTGTAAAAAATGGAACAGCTTTTACTTGGATTTGTTTTCACAAAGGGCTGACTGTTTCCTGGAAAAGAAATGTATATTTCTGTGAGAATGAGACTGGATAATGGATAATGTTACTGGGATATGTAGCAGTGGAACTACGGATACTTGATGGTGATTTAAATATAGGTCAGAAAAGCATCTTTTGCTAAAGAAAGTGTCATTCCATTAATTGTTCTCTTTCAATATTTCTTCTCTTTCGACATTTATCACACGAATTCCAGCAATATCGGCTGGTTATTTGTTATTCTCGCGGAGACTCCTTCTTTATCTTTGCCGATACATTCTCATGCTGTTCTTTATCTTTGACATTGGTTCGCTTCGCGGAATGCAAGGAACGAGCTGGCGAACAATGAATGTTCGCAGAACACGTCAACACAGCGTGCACCTATATAGACGTTATTGCGTTTTGAAAAACGAGAGATTCGTAAAACCCTATCATTCGCAAAACCCTAAAAATAATTTTTAATTGAAGAGAAGTATATACCTACTTCTAACTCTGATGAATACCTACATACATTCTATTCTTCTCTTCGACTTCTTTAAATCTATAACAAAAAAATTAATATTCGTTGCAAAGTTTCGAAGAAACTAAGATTTTCCAATGTATTTTGTGCGTTTATTTTTATCTATTAGTTTTTCCTGCTACAGTGTTGACACGACATTTCTCCAAGCTTCAAAGATTATACCAATTAAGAAAGATTTAGATTTTACAAAGCCTAAGAATCCAATCATAAATGCTATCAGAATATGTTGATGTATCATAGAAAGCAATCGAACATTGATCGCAAATCATTAGTACGAGATTGATTACAGAGAGTAGACTACATATAGATACACTTTTGTACGCATCATTAAAAAGATAGAATCTAATTTTTCGTTCTTTGAACATTATACTCAACTAGCACTGTACTTTTTATATACATTATGTGTATTGTATGCATTTTATGTATCTTGAAGTTTCCAATAAATAGCTTATTAATTACATAAGTCGGCACGGATTCCTCTCCATTGTCGTCGCAAGCATATCGCCATGGTTACAAAAAAACGTGCTCGCGGTGGAGATAGATTTCTCCGCGAACCGCAAGAAATCGGTGAAAAGAAAGAGGAGTAAAAAGAGAGAAGAGTAAAAGAGGAAAAGAAGAAACGTCCCCATAGCAACACGATGCGATCGGGCCTCGCTTGCACGTAGGTATGGTCAACCTACATGTGCATTATATCCTCAGGTATATATACACCTGCAAATAATTATAGATATGCTACAATATTACAATATTAATTGAGAACTCGAGACATATATGTGATGGTACATAAATTAAGTACCGGTTAAAAAAACTATTCTGCAAATGCATTCCGCATGAAGACGGTGACCTTGAAGGATCATAATCTTGGAAAGAAGATCAATCTCTTAGTCTACAGATTGGTCTACTCATTAGTCTATAAGTTAGTAGAAGAGACTTCAAGTGTAACATAGATCCAAGTGAACAGGAAATAAAATGGTAACCTTTCTGTCAAGAAACTGCGATATCACAGTGAGAGCGATATACGAGGCATATGTTTATAAACGTTCACGGTGCAACAGACGAGAGTTAATGGCAGTGTGTAGCCGGAGAATAAGGTCGCCAACTGGGAAACGATAATCGATTTAACCCGTTGAAAAGCGAATCGACCTTCCGCGGTCGAAACAGGTGGAATATTTCCTGCGCGCGATCTCCATCTTGGAACGGAACCAACCGTAACCCGACGTAATCCTGCGAAACAAAATCTATCCTCAGTTCTTCACAGTAGAATAATTGACTGGAATATTTAAAAAAAAAAAAACACGATGTAAATTTCCTCTTAAAATCACGAAAAAAAAAGAATTTTTTGAATATACCACGGTTATTTAAATCTCTTCGACCAAAACAGCAACATGGCGACTGAAGAAGAGTTTCTCCTACAGTAGTAGATTCGAGACTCGAGGATTCTCACTGCTAACTAAGCAAATAAATGTAAGAAGATGCTCCCCGAAAGCATGGGAGAAACAAAAGGAAACGAGCGGCGAAGGAAACGCGGAGAGACACCAACCAGCCGCATTTGAATATTCTGAGAGCTTACATCGGTGGAGAACTGGTCAATCCTGTCCTGGGGGAACGAGAGCCGCGAACCGAGGAAAAAGGACCTGCCCGAAGGTGTATTCGCCTTCGGTTGCAGCTCGGCGAATATCAAGCCGATCTGGACCAGCGGCCGATGCAACTGGACTGCCGTTATAATGCGCTACCTCTCAGCCTCTGTCCTAGCTACCATCTGCCCTCCCAGCGTTCGAACGAGGTTTCCAGTATCCTTAGCAAATTCTTCATCCTCTTTTGACATTGCATTCGATATCTCGAACGAATCTCGAACGAATCTCGAACGAATCTCGAACGAAAAATTTATAGCTTCGCATTGTTGGCCACTTGGTGATTTCCGAGGCATTGCAATTGTTATTACACTATTATCACAGTGAATTTATCAGAATCACGTCCAACTGAAATTTCTATATACAATTCTAATATATAGTAATGCCATGCTTTCTCAGATCATGAAGCATTGTTATTTATTTTGTAATTAATTTTATTTTCTACGGCTTTTATTCACCTCTGTGCGAGGCAAAGCTAAAATTTAACTATACAGCGACTTATTTATGCCATGGATCTATAAGTCTTTAGGTTATATTCGTTGCATTGAATGAACTTTATAATTAATTCATTTCCTGCGATTCATGCCCAATCACGTGTTTCACGTGAGCTCGGATTATATTCTAATGTTCTGCGAAAGTTCATTGGAAAGCAAAGCAGGAAGTGGAAGATCCGAATCACGATCGGACTTTGATTTAACGACTCGCGACGGGCAAATTGGTCGAAAACTTGCGCCAGCGAGGATAGGAACCGAATGTTCACCGTCAACCACACACACGGGGGGGGAGGGAGAGAGAGAGAGAGAGAGAGAGAGAGTCGGTGGAGAGAGGGAGAAGGATTGAATGAACACACAGGAGGAGAGAAGAGGCCCAGTTGAGGGGGAAGGGGACGAGAGGAGTCTGGGAGGGGATGAGCAAGGGATAGAAAAAAGGGACACCATGGCTCGATTTAGTACTCCCATACGCCTATCTCCGCCCACCACAAAGAGCAAACCGACCAATGACTGGCATGCGTTCTACTAGAGACCGGCTAGATCGAACACAGGTTGCGTGCACACGCTCCCTCTCCTCTCCCGGCTCACGAATTATGGGCCTGGATGGGTGTTCTGTGTAGAATAGGTAGCTTGCCTCCTGGGGAGACACCGACAATCGGATCGGCTCGATACATACGTTACAACTCTGTCCTTTGAGTTCCTCTTTTTCGAAATTGCCACGCTCACGTTCGACTTTTATCTTTGTCTCTTTTAATTCTTCTTCTAATTTCTACGGAGTTATGTACCTACAACGAGACAATTGTTACGACTCTGTGTAAAATAACGGAAGAGCTTCTCGAGTGAAAATATTTTCAGAAGAAGATTACAAGAATGAGATAAGGTCCAGTGACATCGAACATATCGGAATAAGGTCGGTCCCTGATTCGATAAATTAATATATCGATTAAATGTCGTTTGATACCATGCTCAGGAACTTATTGCTGCAATTAAACGGTCGTAGGTCAACGATGACACACACACACACACACACACACACACACACACACACACACACACACACACACACACACACACACACACACACACACACACACACACACACACACACACACACACACACACACACACGCACGCACACACCAGAATCCAAATTTGTATCCGCTTACGTAACCTTCGACCAACGTCAGATAAGATTACGCCTTTTTATCGGCGGAAAAATATCGTGGCGGACGCGAGAAATGAAATCGCACAGTTGGCAATTAACAGGAAGAAACGGTACGACTGGGAGGAGAACATCGGTGGAATTCACCAGCCCGGGCTTATCAACTGATAACGCGCTATCTCTTAGCAAAACTTGCAGTTATTGTTCCAGGAACAGGAAACGTTCAGTTGCAATATCGCGATTGTAGAATTCTTTTCTCTTTCTTCAAAAAATAACATACGTTATTCCTTCTCTTTCCAAGATTTTTTTATTTAATTGAACTGAGGTGCAATATTTTCCCGGAGGTTTCCAAACAGAGGATGAAAGATGATACACCAGGACACGAGTCGCCAATTAATTTCAATTACCTGTCCTCGAGCTAATTATCAGCGGCCTTGAACTGTGTGTCGCGAATCAGCGCAAATTAATGCTCTGTCGCTATCTGGCGAATATCTGGCGAGCAGCGTTAATTACATCCGACTTGAACGCGCGGACAGTCGGCAGGTGTAACGCGACACCGCAAGATTGTGGCTCATTGTCAATGTCAATGGCCACGATGCGAAACCTCTTCAACCGTTTGCTCTTACTTCCACATCATACGGTGTTTTCGATCAGTTTCAGAAGATAAACGATACACGTAGGTATTTATAACCTGTGAATTTTCCACAAAGTTCCATTAAAGTTATTATTTTTGCAATGTTACTTGAGGAGATATTTCTCTCGAAGAGTTTCTCTAAAAATAACGGAGGCAACGGCAAAAATAACTCAGATAAACAGAGAACACGCAGGAGTAGGTATCTGCAAGACGTGGCGAGCGGAGTTACTATCATTTCCTGATAACGGGAAGAGTCAAACGCGAGAATCATGCGAAGCTAAAACAATGATCAAAGATGATGCGTCATGAATCATAAATAGGGATTTCACGAATACAACTCGTGAATCACGCAATCACTTTTTCCTTAATGGAGAAAATACCAAGAGTCTGAAATATTATAACCAATATTCCAAGAATCGAAAATTTCGGCTATAGTAATAATTTCTTTTGGACTTCACTATATCTATTTAATCTCAGCGTACAGAGTAGAATTTACTGAAGTGTATAATAAACGGAACAATTGATCAAAGAAACACCTCGAACATATCGAACGAGCCCCTTAAGGCTAAATTTTAAGAAACTACGTCAAAATAGAATGTTTTTTTTTTGATTCATAAATGTTTCTAAATTTTTCTGAAATGCTATTCTTCGATAAGGAACTATTTTTTGTTTATGTAATAAGAAATTTATATCAAATTCATATCGCACCAAAGTGGATCTTAAGGTACACGATAAGTTTTTTTTTTAAGTGATCTGCAGACACGTGTAGCAGGCACGAAGTATTAATATCAATTACACTGACCTAGCCAATAGCCGACTAGATAAGAGTAGCCATGCGTGTACCCGTGACGCGAGTAAATCGTGGCATTGCACGTTGCACCGGTCGCAACGAGGCGTTGCACGCTGCGTGCCGCGCACGGGGAACACGCAAGCAAGGAACAAGGCTTGCGCCAGACAGTCTGTTGCACAACTTAGGTATTGATCTTGGCCGGAACTAGTTTCCGTTTCCGTCTTCTCTTTTCTGACGTTTTCGCCGTTTGTTTCGATTCAATTCGGGAAAATTCACCAGCTGGATTACGTTCTCATCTTCCTCGAATCGACAAACAAACAAAAAGCAAAAGGCAAAAATTACACGAAGAAACTTTGTAATAATTTCAGAGAGCCAAAAATAAGTGGAGAAGAACTACTTAACCGTTATTGTACTTTCGATTCCTTCGACTTGTACGAAGCAATTACGTATGAGTCGTATGAGTAATTATTTACAAAGTGATCCCAATCACATTTAAGTTTTCTACCATCACTTCGTTCCCCTCAAAGTGCAATTAATCGAACATAAAGCTCGTACGTAGGTCCGATTAAAAGTACAGTTCCTTCTGCACTCGAATCGATGGACTTCACTTCCGGTTCGCTTTTTCCCCGTTCACCACTCGTTTTTCGTTCGCGAACAATCGAGCTGCAACGAGGAGAGACCGCGGGAGTACATTGCACCGGCGAGGTATTGATCTCGCTCGCGGGTGTCTTTTTCGGTTCCCTGTGTCCCCTCTTGCAAAACTTCCCTTTCGAATTTCCAATCCTTGATCCTTGGTGTCTATCTTACCGTCCGAGAAAAAAAAAACAGCCTAAAAAAACGTTTGACTTCCTGTCGCCGATGAGGTTCCCCGTCTTCGTCTAATACAGCTCAATTTCGAATCAATTAAGTGTACTTTATGAGTCTCCGGTTTTTGAGGACAAAAGCATCGCGTGTCCAGGCAGATCGAATATCGGTTCCAAGAAGGAACTGGCTCATATTAGTCGCGCGTCTGCGTGCTGATACGTTTTACGCGCGAATTACCACGAAATTAGAAAGACAGAAGCGTGTGGAAAAAGTATAAAAACCAGACCGAAGCCCGGAGCAGTTTTCGCCGGTCTCTAATTTTCATCGTCGGCCGTGCTTCTTTTTAGCTTGAAACAATCGCCAAAACTCGATAAGTTATCGAAACTAACGACACAATCCGGTCCCAAGGGTACGATAAATCCAATTCCAGCGCGTTTATCAGTCTTTCAGCGATCTGCGTTTTTTCCCTTCTCCCTGCGTATTTTGCTACGTTGATTCGATCGATCTACGTGATGATGAAAGAAAAAAAATAAAGAAAAAACTAGCATCAAGGCCATTTGAAAAACACCGATACACTAAAATAAGTATGGAAAAATTGTGTATTGTATAATGTATAACTTATAATTTACCTATAGGCACTTATCTTTCGTTTTCTGATAGTACATCTGTTTTAATTATTACGTAGAAATGTAGGTCATAAGATCAAGTAACGTCATTTACTCGAAAGCAACTGATTCGGTGTAAACCGTTCGGTTGTAACGCGCCATTTCAATATGGCGTCGATTGAATACAATTTGAAGTAGAGCAGGTAACAATCCGCGTGGACAGACGGATATACGTAGCATAATTTGTTTCCGTCGCGAGTTCGAAAGAAAAAGCGACAAATCATCTGTTTTTTCAAAAACGAGCAATCACTCTAAACGAAATAAATTGCCTCTACCGCATAATATCTGCAACTCAAGTTGCGGTACAATGTCTCCTTTGTTATCTCCTGCGCTATGATTTTCAACACGCAGTGGCACGGCTCAAAGAATGCGCGGATGTTTCTAGAAACAAAGCAATGCCAATGCCCCTTGATATGGAAAACAAGACACAATGGAATATTACGGCTACCTCGCTCACTATATTCAGCCGTTCTCTTTATCGTTCGAAAGAGAAATTGAATTGTACGTCCTGTCGATGCTTTCTCCGGGAGCCTTTAGCACCGCATAACACCTCTATTTCCTATTTTCAAAATGTGCGTCACAACCATTTCATTCCGCTGAAAACGTGCGAACAATTTACGTCGTGAATTCAAATATATATCGTTTCGAATTAAGCGAAGAAAATGAGAAATTCTATACCTCTGTATATCTTTCTCTAGCTTTCGTTTTTTCTGCGATAGCATCAGTGCGACCGTGGCAACGGCTTTTTCCGAAGACTGTGTGCGATCTTCTTCGTTCGTAATTACGACCAGGAGAACGAATCACGCGTGAATTTCTTTTTTAGGCGAAACTATCATTCAAAGGACAAACAATTTGAAATTTCGAGCCGAAACAAAGGATGTTGGCGTCCATGTAAGTACATATATACTTCTCTTAGAAACATCTTCGCCGCCTCGGACCTGTCAAAATGCGCGCATGCGCCGAAAGGGGGAAATGAAACAACAGGGAATGTCATTGACCCCGAGTGCATGTATCTACGGAGAGGTTAAGGTTAATTTTATCACTGTACGGTGAAAAATACTTCCTTCCACCATCAACGTGGGCATTCTGCGTCAAATGGTATGCATCTGTGGTATGTGGTCATCAAAGATCGAAGAAAGAGCGTCGGTGACCCCTTCATCTCTCGCATAAATAATCGCGACTACATTCGATAATTCCAACCTCTCGGTGGAATTCATAGACCGATGCCAATCCTCTACAGGGTGAAAGGAATGACCTGCGATTTTTCACATTTTCCTTCATGAAATAATCTATAAAATTCGAGTAGAAATGGCCGAATCGACTGCAAATTAAAAGTTTTGATCGAATGTGAAGGTTTAAAATATGAGAGTAAGTATACCAAGTCGACGAAGAATTAAGCACGATTGCGAATTCGTTGGGGATTTGCAGACCTATCGAGCTTTCCTCTTTTTTTATATATATAAAAAAGAAAGAAACAAAATTTCAAGTATACAAACGAAACGTCGAAAATAGTCTTGATCGAATTGCGAGATAAAAAGAGAAGACAAAAAAAGTTATTCGGGCGCAGCGCTCTAACACCACGTGCGGTGGATTCGAAGTCAGATTTAGTACTGATTTGCACCGATCGTTCATTACTGGAACTTCCGGTCATCAGTGGTGACACGAGAAATGCAAGCCTACATCCACGAAATATCGACGAATATGATTCATTGAAATAGCAAGAAAGACTAAATAGCGTATCAAAGTGTATCAACGAATTAACCTTACTGAGATGAACTGCATTGTTCGGCATTCACTTACCCCTGAAATCGTTGATGTCGACAACATCTTCGCAAATTATCTCCATCGATTGGGCACCAGATATCCCAGCTACATAAGGACCCGCCACGTCGGCCATACACTATGTAGACACACTGCACGTACACACCCGTCACACAGCACAATTAGTCGGCTTGAGAAAAATCGGTGTCTCCAGATCCAAGGAGAGAGAGAGGAGGAAACACTTGCCACTTTGTCGGACACCCGCGTCACTTATCGGAGGATACCGTGTCACCTTTTCAGTCACGACTCACAATCCGCGGTCCGTGCGACCGATTTTCTCAGGAAAAATCGTGCATCGGGAGACCCGAGTTCACCGTATCTTCGTATGCAATTTCTCGAGAAACGAAAACTCTCCTGAGAGTCCACAGATTTCTCGTAGAGTTTTACGACGTTTGTTATCCGATAATTGAGTTTCCTATACCGGAAGTATCTCTGAAAATGCGTAATCATGTTGAACAATTACGAGATTCGTCCGTGTTTTTCCGAGAAATTAGTCAAAAGAAAAAAAAAAGTGAAATACCACGAAGGGAATCCTGCGCAAACATATAGAAACCAGACGGACGAAGAGGAACACGTATCAACTTGTTCGGACATATGGCCGTACGAGAAGCGAACCTCGTCGGTGACAACGACAGACTGCGTGCCGTGGGACGCCAGCTGAACCAGCGAACGGACCGAGGCATGGACGATGGAACGCGGACGGGAGGAACGGAGGAACGAGCGGAACGGCGGACTATCAAGCTTACACCTTTGCTCCCCGACAACGATCAACCGCGGTCCCGGCTGCACTTCGTGTTTCCACATGCGTCGGCCCTCGCATCATCT
Source organism: Melipona bicolor (assembly GCA_030673865.1). Lineage (NCBI taxonomy): Eukaryota > Metazoa > Arthropoda > Insecta > Hymenoptera > Apidae > Melipona > Melipona bicolor. The sequence goes on along the minus strand of JAHYIQ010000074.1, from coordinate 641 downwards.
TTTCCATAGGGAGCACGAGGAGCGAGGAGAAAAGGGTGCCGCTTACCCGATGTACCGGGAATCTCATTGGCCCCCGCGCGCGCGACAGTGATGCAACCGTACTTCGGTGATAAATCTTTCCAGATCCCGTGACATACTCTGAAACAGAAATTATTTCCAGAAACACGTTACACCGAAAATGCGCGGTTAACATTGGCAGCGACGAGGTAATGATTTTTGTTTCGAAATTACTTCGCAACAGACGCGACAGGGGTGAGAAGGAAGTCTCATCCTACTTCCGGAGACGAGGTCGAGGCATCTCGTGCGGAAAAACCGAACGACGGGGTCAGACGGCCGGGTTCAGTGACACGGAGAGAATTTGCTTTTCCGCGGGGGTGGAAAGTGGAAGAACAGAGACAGAGATTGAGGGGTAGCTACTGGGTTGGCTGGACGGAGGGGGTTGAAAGGAGGGAGGACGACTCGATAGGGTAAACGTACTTACTTACACGCTAGCACGAATTCGGCGCGAAGGAGAACAGGAACAGAAAGACGAATGTTCGTACAGTTGCAGAGAGCTTCGAGGCTGTCTCGGAGACGCACATGGTTGCCTTCTCTCTCTCTCTCTCTCTCTCTCTCTCTCTCTCTCTCTCTCTCTCTCTCTC